>CAUYRH010127980.1:0-31609 GCA_963574655.1 Perodicticus potto | reverse complement strand
AAAAAACGAAAAATTGTTTTCTTGAAAGTACATTTGCATTAAAAATATTCATCCACCATTCATTGATACACTCATTCACCTTGTCCCCGGTGGAAGGGACTGTATTCATTTGTTTCCTGGCCAAGGAACCCATACACCTATATATACCCTGAGGCTAGAGGCCTAGAGGAGGAGACGGGGAAAGACCAGGAGAGGAACGGAGAGAGTTTCTCTCTCCCCACTTGAAATCTCTCCCTCTACCAGGAGCTTTGGTGTTTTCGGTATTCTTTTCTGTAAATCAATTCTGTCTTACCACAGAGGGGGTGGGGGTGGGGGAATAATGTAATGAAGAATAATAAAATACATATATTTAAAAACTTTAAAAAAAATATTCATCCACAGAGTTTGAAAGTAGGCCTTTGTGGAGTCATCTGCCTACCAAAGCTGCCCTTTTAGGTGGTGCTCTGGTAGCCAACAAATTTGCCTTCTCTAAATCAACCACATAAATAGCCCTGCGTACATACGCATCAAAAAGTGTGCTGTCTTCCTAAGATCCCGTGTCAACCGTGCAGTTCTTCTATTCATCTTCCACTCATCTGCTTGTAGAATGTATTTGTGCTTTTAATGAAATCTCTTCACTTTAAACAATAAAGTCTTTTGGAGATTAAAGAGCTCTGTTTTTGAAATATACCCCAGTTTATTTCAGAACACTGCTTTTCAGTCTCTGCTGAACTTTACTTTAGATTCTGCTTTAGCTGTGAGGAAAACAGCAACAAAGTCTGCTTTTCTAGAATATGAATATTACATAGTACATTAAACAAACTTTCTTTTTATGGTGTGTAGGGATGAGGAGATTCATTCCTTCCTTGCCATATCATTTTGCCTACTGTGTTTAGAATCATCGGTAATTTGTGATTTGGTAACTAAGCTACTAAAGTGACATAAAGGAAAGAACAGAGTTATAGATTTGTTTATTCTTGACCAAACTACTTAAACTCTGGTTCTGTCTCCTAATTTCTAGGATGAGAAATATGTACGATATCATTTTTTAGGTTCTTTTCAATTATCCCACGCCCCATGTTTCACACTGTTTGGTGGGTTTTGTATCACGGTTTGGTGGGTTTTGAGGGGTTGTTATTCTCTTTCTTTTCCTTCTTTTCTTCCTTTTTCCTTTATTTCTATCCTCTTATTCCTTTTAATGATGCTTATTTCTATTTATATTAAATAGCATTATTAATGTGAATAGAGATTATAGTCTTTGTAGTTTGAAGAAGGTCATTTACAAGTCCTCTACAAAGTCTTTTCTCTCTCTCTCTCTTTTTTTTTTTTCTTTTTTTTGAGACAGAGTCTCACCATGTTGGTGGCACAGCTCACAGCAGCCTCAAATTCTTGGGCTTAAGCTATTCGCTCACCTCAGCCTCCCAAGTAGCTGGGACTACAGGCACCTGCCACAACACTCGGCTATTTTTTGTTGCAGTTGTCATTGTTGGTTAGCTGGCCCAGACTGAGTTGAATCCAGCAGCTTCAGTGTATGTGGCTGGCACTGTAACCACTGTGTTATGGGTGCCAGGCAATGTTGTTTCTTTTAATTTGTTTCAGAATATTCCTGGAGTACACATTTTTAGGTTACATGGATTCCTTTGCACAGCTTGAGTCAAAGTTATGAGTGTGCCCATCACCCAGACAGTGTATATTATACCAGTTAAGTATGATTTCATCTACCCCCCACCAGCAACCACTTGCTTGATTTCCATGGCATTTTACTTCCATCTGTGCACATGAGTGCAGATAAGTTAGTTCCAATTTACTAATGAGTACATGGGGTGTTATTCAATTCATGTGATATTTCACTTAGAAGAGTGGTTTCCAGTTCTATTCAGATTGTTGCAAAAGGTATTAATCCATTTTTCCTGGCCGAGTAGTACTCCATGGTATGCTTGTATATATACCACATTTTATTAATCCACTCATCAATTTATGGAGACTTGGGCTGATTCCACATCTTTGTGATTGTGAATTGTGCTGCATTAAACATTTTAGTGTAAGTGTCTTCTTGTTAAAATGACTTTTTTCATTTGGGTAAATACCTGGTGGTAAGACAGAGCAAAGGGTAGATCCGCTTTTAGTTCTTTGAGGAATTCCCATGTTGTTTCTAATATTATCTTAAAAATCCTTCTAGAGTTTAGTTGACCATGACCTATATGTTATTTTCACATTATTTTTATAAAAACCCACTTTTCAAGGATGCCCTAGTTCATAGACTTCCAACTTGTAGAAATCTTAATTGATTAAGACTGCAGTCTCACTGCTCCAAACCCTTTCCTGGCATTTGCTTTGAAGCCACACTTGCCACCAGGTGCTCCCAGCCCTGGGACAGCACTGCCCCTGGAGACAGGAGCTCTTCTGAGGACCTTTGCTGAAGGCCTCACTGAATCCTTTTTAGATGGCTCATGGGTCTAGGATGCTTTCATGTAATTTTTTGTCCATCTCTCCTTCTCTTTGTTCTTAAAGATTTCCCGAACAGTCTCTGCTTTCTTCCCATTTTCTCCCACACAGAGAGAAGTATATCCTTACACCTTTAATCCCATCCTGGGGTCTGCTTCTCCAGAAGCCCCAGAAAAACACAGACCCTAAATAACACGGATGCCGATATTTAAAAACTAAAAAATAGAACCAACGTGCCATAAACTTCAGATGTATTGAGATCAAATTAAATAAAATGAAGACGTGATTGAGAAATAGCAAAATGACTTACAATATTTATTCACAGTTCAAATGTCCTTCTATCTTTATAGAGGAGGAATTTAATATTTAATTCATTCTCTATGGGCAAGTCCTAAATTTTCCTTGGCACAGCATATATACTATCTCACTTAATACTAACACCAACAACTTTTAGGTAAAAAATAATAATAATAAAAATTAAACTCAGAGTGGCCGACTCTGACTGTACACAGTAATAGAGTACTGGAGTGAAAACATGAGGCTCAGATGTAAACCAAATCTTTGTCCTTCACTGCACACTACATTTGATATGGTGCTATCATACTATGTGTGTGTGTGTATGTGTACATTGTATGTACAATGTATAGCATTGTAGGGTTGCTGATACTTAAGGAGACACATTTAGAATGCAAAATGAACTTGATAGAATAAGATGAACTTAAAGTAGCAAGATGTAGTTTATGGAGAAAACATGTGGCCCTGATTTTAAGTTCAAAAGATAATTTTGTAAGTATAGGATGTCACTGCTCAAAGATGAGACCATTTTTCTTCGGAATATAATATACGGGTTGGTCTTCTGGAATGACAAGAGTTCATGTAAAGGTCCAAGATTTTATACGACCACAAATTCAATATGAGAACAGGCTTACTCTGATACCAAAAAGGAAAATCTGCTTTGGGACTGTACTAATTTACATACGGCAATATAAAAGAAAGTTAAACACAATGATCTGGAGGATGGTCTCTGGTTCTGGGCACCGACTGTAAGAGGAAGCTGCAGAACCTCAGTGTGATGGAAAGCATGCTGAAACAATATCCTGGATTAGGGATATGATTATCCATGCATTCTGCAAACATTTAAGTTTGATGTGCTTGTGATTGATGACAGGCTGAAAAAGTGATCTTTGCACGCAAGGAGTTAAAAAGTACAGTAGATGATTTGAGTATTTAGTACAGAGAACAGAAGGCTTTGAGGAACTTGCCTTCAAAGACTTGAAGATATTTTGATAGGTAAGGTTTGACTTTTCCAAACCTGATTCTATTTAGGCTGGTCTCAGAGAAAAGGAGTCTGGTTTCCTGCAAAGCTAATGGGAAATGGCCATGTTCCAGGTCACCAAGTTAAGAATCCCTCTTAACCAAGAACTCATAGTTCATAATGACAAATGTGGCAAATCCTGCTGCAACCTTGGCCTTAGAGATTGACTCCCTTCTCTTCAGAGGAAGAGTGGTACCTCTTGTCCCCTCACCTTCTCTGAGCACTGAGCTGGAAGGAAGAACTTCCTGGTACCAGACTTGCCATGGTTACCCTTCTGGAATCTGATATCCAGCCCTGCTTCATGGATTCATAGTGCCTCCCCACTGTGAGCTTAATTTTATTTTATTTGCCAAAAAGATATTGGTGTCAGCCTCAAGTGAGATAGTGCAAGCACTGTGCCAAGGAAAATTTAGGACTTGCAGTAGGAATGAATTAAATGCTGAATTCCTCCTCTACAAAGAAAAGATAGAAAGACGTTTTGAACTGCGAATATTAGAAGCCTTTTTGCTATTTGTTGATCACTTCATCTTTTTATTTTAGTTGGTCTCAATACAATGATAGGCAATGTTCAGTCCAACACCTTCTGTCCCTGTCTCCATTATCTTTCCTATGAAAGGTCTTCGACAGGTCCAGGGAGCTGCTTGTTCTCTTTGCATAACACATATATGAAAGGAAATATGTTGGCTAATAAAATTAGGTACTCAAAAGTTTGCTGAATAAAATGTCTAGAAATTAAACTATAATTTGTTGAAAGTTGCATACAAGAAATTTTCACTGCAGTGAAAAAGAGTGTTAGTGATAATGAGAAATGAATATTTTCGAAGATAGGACTCTTTCAGTCAAGGGAATATTTAAAAAGGGATAAGGGTGGCGAGACTTAAGCATATTATTCACTTTATTTCCACATTGAGTGATTCCTGTGTGGGGAGGAAAATGTTCTACTGGTGAATCTCTAAGTCGCCATCCGATTCTGATATTTGCTGTTCTCATGTATTGAAAGGACAATAGAAAACTGATCCATATGGTTGTCACATATTAATAAAAGGCCGGTAGCTAATCTGTACATTTTTCTCAATGACAGTTAATTTCTGAAAGTAATATTTGTACATTTATGTGACTCTCTCTGCCCCTTAATTCTTAACATTGTAAGTGGCATTCAAGGCTACGGTTATACTTCCTTTATTACTTCTAAATTATTTATTTTTAGAAGACTGTTATAAATGTATATTATATTCACTTACCTGATTTTGTCTTTTTCACTTTTATAGCACAAACCAAGTTTGGTAAAAGGTTAAATCTTAACCAAACATACAAATTTTTTGAAAGTATGACTAAAACCTCTTATGTCTTCCTTGTATTATATTTATTAACACTATAAAGTGGAAAGACTGTCCTCATGTGGAAAAGTTATAAAAAGTGTGAAATTCAAGGTTTTGGAAAACTCCTAACAAGGGGATCTTATTTTTATACTACCTTGAAAGACAATATAACCCGGCAGTATTAAACATTTGAACTATAGTTGGCATTTATAAAATATAGCTTAGTTTGGTGCCAGAATTTTTCTTTAAATGAATACTGATTGAGAGTAAATAATCACTTCATTAGTTGTTTCCCATTTCATAGGACACCTAAGAAGTGCAGCCAAAACACAAATCTTGAAGCAACTTTAACTAAATTGTAAAACACAGTCTGTGAATATGATAAAAATCTAAAAATGTCTAACTATGAAAGAGAAAAAAGTTATTGTACTCGTGAGTCAAATTAAGAATTAAATCTCTGTGAAAAATTAATGGAAAAAATTAAAACATACCATCTTTTCCAATCCTGTAGATTTCCCCTTTATTTGACACTTCCTTTTCTAAGTTACCTGATTTATATCTCATAAATATTTCAGCAAGGAAGCCGGAATCTAACACGCAAAACTATACATCTTTCTCTATTTCTAAAAGTCTTTTTTAAATAACTCAACCTTGTGAAAATCTAGAAAGGAATGTTTTTTCAAATAAGTTATATTCCCTGGTATAGTTTCTAAGAGAAATAGTCATATATACCTAGAACTATTTTTAAACATGGCAGAAATCTGGGAATGCCATCTTTTGAATAAAGATTTACCTTTATGTAATACCTAAACATAAAATGCAAATTAAAAAGCTCCAAATAAGAACTCTTAGGACTTGAATAGACAATAAGATTATGTAAAAATAAATCAATAAATAATAGATTAATAAACATAAACCAGAATCTTAGATTTAAAAATAAAAAAATAATAGCACCTGAGTAAATACTTTATGTTGATCTATTTTGAGTTTCTTTTTCTTTTTTTGCAATTTTTGGCCAGGGCTGGGTTTGAACCCACCACCTCCAGGATATGGGGCTGGCGCCCTACTCCTTTGAGCCACAGGTGCCGCCCTTATTTTGAGTTACTTTACATAAATTTTCAAACAAATGTTGACTCCTATATATCTTAAATCTGCCATTATAAAATATATATATATATGTATATTGCAGATGCCTTTCTTATCTAATAAAATCAGGACCAATTTATAATTAATCCACAATTTTTATACCTTGATCGGAGTAATAAGTAGTCTTTTATTTATAAACCATTGTTACCAAGTATATCCTTACAATTTCTAGTTTTAGTCAAATTTGAATAAGTCCTTGAAGATAGACAAAGAGTAATATGCAAAAGGAATCCTAGAAATCACACTAGATTTTAAAATGTGTCTTCCAATCTTTCACTTTTGTCTCAAACACATATCTCAGAGCAGACAACTACAAGTTTTCCAAAGCATTTAGCTTGATTTTCAGACAAGTTATTTGTTCTCACGGTGCTACTTTGTTGGCTGTATAATATTTGACTGATTACAATAATTGTTATAAGAACAAGTACAACTGACGAAATCAAGTTTTCAAATAAGCACAATAACCTTTAGGTATGCATAGTAATTAAAACAATCCCCTCTTGATGCAATCTAACTCTCAAGGGGAAAAGTGAGTGACGTGCTGTGAAATGCAGCTTACTTAGGGAGTGTGCGCGAATGGCATTGGTCAGTATGAGCCTCGTGATTAATCTTGGATGTCAGTTGAGTGAAAGTATATCAAGAGAGCTGTTCTGTAATTGTGAAATGATAAAATATTGAGAATATAAAATGTTGGCAAAGTAGTTGTCCAATTTAGGAAAATACTTTTTTATGGATCTACTTATAGAGATGGAAGCTTAGATACACGCAACCAGTAACCACCGCAGCATTTTACAGAAGAAATATTAGTTACTGTTTTTCCGTGTAACAATTTTCTGCCACCCAATAAAATATCAAAGAAATGGAAAAGGCCAATTTTCTATGCAAATTCAGAATCTGTCATTATCTCTGGGCCTACTAAAAACTCTAAATGCTTTTCTTTGCTCTGTTTTAAGTCTTTTAGCAAAGTACAGATCAGTGCATACCTCATCAGCAACAAACAAGTCTGTCAAAACTACTCGAGCCCAAAAGTTCTCGTAAGAACTACAGTTGGTAATTGGGGACAGATTGATGATACATAAACATACTGCGAAAAACACAGGAATTTTTTTAAATGTTAAATCCCCATATTTTTTTATGAGATCACTTGATTTAGAAGAACTCAGACAAAAAGATCATCCAAACTGGCATTTGAAATCTTAATGAAAATAAACATGTAGTAAAGAGTCTGCCAGTTTTATATCTAGTTTTAGGAGATTTTTTCATGAATACTTTATGTCAGAGATAGACTAGAGATCACATCATTCTTGCCTGTTTATAAAACTGGTTCTCATTGCATGATGTATACCTATAATTTTAAATGATCGTGTTCTCTGAAAAAAGAAAAACTACACTACAAACAATCTATTTAAGTCTTTTAATGGCAACAGCAAATGCTGTATAACTTTTAAAGTGTCACTTGTATTTCATTTTTAAAAAAATGTTTCATAAAGTTGTTAGTAAATGATGAATATACAAGACATTATCCACAGTCTAAATTTCTCTGGTCTTCTTTCCACAATAAAATTTTAAAAAATCTGGAGCAGTCTTTTACAGAAAAGTAAAAGATCAAATAGCACACATTTTCCTGTTAACACTTGGCATCTATAGGTAGAATGTCAAGTCTGGGATTAAACATCGAGAAGAAATTAGAGGCTTGTTGGATAGGAATCAGTGTTTTATTTCTTTTGGGCCAGAATGTGACTTTAATTGGTTTCAGGAGATATCTTTTAACTATTTATTAATCTTCTGTCTTTGAAATAAAATGGAATCTCATTTTAAATCATCTGCTAATTTAAGTACAACTATATATATATATATATATATAATACATACACATGTATATTACATATATGTATCTATATTAGGCATCCAAAATCAAGGATGCCCCTAAATGTTCCAAATATGGAAATTATAGATATATTAATATTAATACTATATTACAACTACTGATACAGCTCTCAAAGATTAGCAGAATCTCTTATATTGAGTTTTACTTGGTAATACATTTAACTTTGACGAAAAATATTGTTTGTGGATTAGCACATTTCAACTAGAATATTTTTAAAATTTATAAAATAATGTTCTAAATGCATCTATTCATTGTGACTCTTAAAGGAGTGAGCAAAATGATGATTTCATGTAGAAATATAAAACACATGACAAATATCATATACATGAATAAAAAAAAATTCATTTCAGTTTTGTGAAGCAATGCAAAAACTCACAAAGATAGATAAATTTAGATTAAGAAAACTATTCATAGCACCTCTTTCTTCTTCTTCTAAACTCATTCCAGCTTTGATTTTTTTCTTCCTTCTTCATTTTTGTTCAGCCTGTAAAGGAGTATAGAGCACCCCCTGGGTGAGGAACGCATCTACAACTTGAACTTTACCTAAGAAACCCTTTCTATGAAATATGTAAATGAAATCACTTTATTTATTTTTGCAGTTTGGCCGGGGCCGGGTTTGAACCTGCCACCCCTGGCATATAGGGCCAGTGCCCTATTCCTTGAGCCACAGAAATCACTTTAGAAAGCAGAGGCTGATAAACACACATAATTTGTCACACATACTTCATCTCTTCCATGAAAACAATGTCTACTATCACCTGAAACCATCTTTTCAGTGTTAACCAATGGTTAAGGGTCACTTCAAAGGTGACAGATTAACCAAAGTTATTTAATTCACTCCAGAAAAATTAACTGGCTAAAATCCAACCTACTTTTACCTATCCATTGTTCTTAATGAGAATATTTCTATCAATATTTCAAAGCAAAAATCACTTATTCAATAAAGATTTTTGAGAATAGAGGCCCTTGTTACAAAGCTCTAAATCCAGTTTCATATGATCCTGTATGATATTTGAATCTCTCCCATCATCTCTTATAGAGACAGAAGCACAGGTGCTGTAAAATTGTCAGTGACTGGCATTCTACCTACCATGGCATGGAACCTTGATCCAAAGATGTAAGGTAAGTAGAATCCCTTAGAAAGAGTCAAGGTTCCAACACTGGCAATAACAAATACATATGTGAACTATAACTGGCAGGAGTTGGGCCTGAAATCAGATTCACAGCACATGAAATTGACCCAAATTGGGAATGAAATTGAGTAGTTCTGCAATTATAAACAGAGAAACTCTGCTTAGTTGTTAGAAAATTTATATATTTTTATTTCGGTCATATAGATTTTGAATATGGGATTAGAAAATTGATTATAAAATCAAAGGCATGGTAGGCCCAGCATTTTTGTAAAACACTCAAATATTGCCAACATATTATGATCTTACCTGGTTTCTGTGAGGAACATTAATCTACTTAGCTAACTATTAAAATATTCGGTCTAGAATTTTTCCAGTTCAGTACTTAGTTCAATAAAAGCACCAAAAATATGGTACTAGATAGATACAATATAGTACAATATAAAGTACCATTTTAAAAAAGGTTCATTTACGTAGGCTTAAACAAAAATTTTCATGAGATACATGGAGGAGGAAAAATAAAAAGATACTCAAGATATTACATACAGGATTAACCCATGTTTATTAAACATAGGATATGTAGAGAAATACATTCTAAAAAATTGTTTTACAAAATTGTTAACATTGGGATATATTTAGGATCACTAGTTTGAGTTATGGAAAAAGAAAAGTTTTCAATTTTTAATTTTGCACACACTTTATTGCTTATATATTTTTATATAAATTAATTTTGAATAATAAATTAACTTATTAAAAATTTTTTATAAAATCAAAATATATTATTTCATATTTTCTGAAATTGTAAATATTAAAAATAGGAAAACTCCATGTGCAGTTGCTATTAATATACCTTATAACTCCATCTTCAGATACAAATTGTTATTTTCAAATTACAAAAATCATTATTATTCAAAAGTTCAATGTTGGTTGTTCTTCGTCCAGTTTTTGAGCTTGAATTTACATATATTCTTCAGGACTGAGGTAAAGGGCAATTCATGTATGTCCTTCAGGACATTTGTCCTCAGAAATGTGGACCGAAAATCTCTACAGTTACTACTGGCTAAATGCCAAAATTCTGCATTTGTGTTGTTACAGCTTTGTGAGTTAGCTCTGCTGGTCTCTTTCCCTCTCTCTAACTTTATGTTCTTCTCTCAGGTTTGCATAACATACATAGAAACTTCTTCATATACCCAATTTTCCTCCAAGGGCACACTGTGTCAAGAGGACAGGGAGGAAGAATTTACCAGACATCAATTTGTCTGACATCAGCCCAGACCTAAAGTAATCCTGGTCTTGGCCCTGATCCTGGGTCATGAGAGTCAAAACCTCTTGCTTCCAGATACCTGGGTCTTTGTTTCTGCCATTTGATCTAAGTTGGGCCTCCCCAAACATCTAAATTCTCTGAAATAAACACACAAAAAAGGACAGAACTGAGTTTTCATCAATCACCCAAGTAAAGATTCTGTGTGCAATGGAAATTTGCTTTCCTCTAACCAACAAATTTTCGTCTCTAAATTTAAGGAGTGCTGTCTTTATCCATTTGTAAAGAACCATGCTAGAGACACAGCCACATATTAATACAAACCTTCTTACTTTATATGTTCTTTCAGTTAAGATAATTTGAGTACAGGTGGAAGAAACCAGCTTTGGCTAATTTACACACACACAAAAGGAACTTAATAATAGTGAGATTGAAATGTAAGAAGTAATGGGTATTATTTACATTACGATAACTTTCAAATGCTAATGAGAAGTGGAACAAGAAATGGCCTATTTGGGGGATAGTAATACCTGGTATTATGATAATTCTCTCAAATGAAATGCAAAATTTCAGGTCATTCCTTACAATATACAAATAAGATTTCTCTTTTTACTAGGTTAACAGATTATAAAGTTCACGTGAAAAGTTAAGCATGCAAAAATTACTTTTAGAAACACTTCCCCTTTCCCAAAAGGAGCATTGACTTGAAACTTACTCTAACAGATATTAAAAAATATTATAGAGGACACTCAGAGATCTTGCCAAACACACCAACAAATTCTCAAAGAGGCAAAGCCTGGCATGGATGTGGAGGGACGGGAACACTTTTACACTGCTGGTGTTATTGCAAACTAATGCAGGCTCCATGGAAATAAGTACAGCGTATCCTGAAAGAGCTAAAGTAGATCTTCCATTTGATCCCACAATCCCATTAGTAGATATCTACCTAGAACTAAAAAAAAAAAAATCATTTTGCCACAAGGACATTTGCTCTAGAATGCTTATTGCAGTTTAATTCACAATTCCCAAAATGTAGAAGCAACCCAAGTGCCCATCAATCCATGAACGGATTAATAAACAGTGGTATGTGTATACCATGGAATACTATTCAGCAATAAAAATGTTTGACACTTAACATCTTTTCTATTCACCTCATTGGAGTTGAAACACATTCTTCTTAGTAAAATAACACAAGAATATAAAAGCAAGTATCCAAAGTACTAAATACTAATATGAACCCAATAGAAAAACAACTATATGCCCACACCAAAGAAAAACACAAGTATATTCAAGGGGAGAGGGAAGGAGGATGAGAGAAAGGAGAATGGGGAGAACGGAGGGGTATTGGTAAGCTCTTACCTATTGGGCACAATGTAAGGGTATACAGCACATCCCCTGGATGAAGGGGCTCAATTACAACTTGAAATTTACCTTAGAAATGCAATAATGTAACCTAGTCATTGTACTCCCATATTAATCTGAAATTTAAAAAAGTCTGGTTGAAAGAAGAAAAAAATAAAGCTGTAATGCTTAAAATACTTTCTCATCAATCCACACCATTAGAAAGACTGCCAATCACTTTCTGTCCTTGTGACACTGTAGGTAAGTAGCATTCTTCCAAGTGAAATTCAAATGTTAACCCATTGGCTCATCTTAAAACTAAAACTACATGATTTGGGAGATGGCTAAGTTCTCTAAGAATCAGGTAAGAGACATCAGTTACACTAATAGAATTTACTGAAAAGAAAAAAATACATGCTCTAACGAGAACCTTTGTTCATAGTAGCCTAAACCTTGAAACAACCCAATATTCATCGATTGAACTGAGTAAACAAAATATAGGACATTTACACAGTGAACTAATATTCAAAGTATAAAAATAAAATAAAAAATTACTGGCAAGTGAATGTAATTTTAAAACCTAATGTGGAAGAAAGAAACCAAACACAAAAGAATATATGGTCAGTGGCTTCATGTACATAAAATCCAAGAATACAGAAAAGTTATCTGTAGTGGTAGAATCACGTTGTGATTGCTTAGCAGTCATGCAAGGTGCAGATTGATTCAAAGGGTCATGAGAGAACCTTCTAAAATGATGGAAAGGGTCCATATCTTCATCTGGGTGGTGTTTTCATGTGCATATATGATTGTCAAAACTGCTCAAACTGTACAATTTTGATTGGTGCATTTTATGGTATATAAATTATGCTTCTACAGAAATGTATAAAAATATAGCTTTAGAGAAAGAAAAATAAAAGTTGAGCATAAAACAGAATAGATATCCATTATAATGCATCCCTTGGATAACCACTCTGTCTTTCCATTGAAGGAATTCTAGTCTTATTTCTATGTCTGTTTAGTGACAGCAGACCTCATTCTACTCATCACCTCCACCAGTATGATCACCTCTCTTCTTTATTTTAGCATTTTTTTCTGGTGGCACCAGAAGCTCCTAATCATCAGAAGGCAGTCTCAGATTCCACTTCAAAGAGCCCAGAATTATATATAATAAAACCTTCAAATGAGCAGAAAGCAAAGACTTGATGTGAAGCTACCACTTTATGGCATTAGCTGTAAACATTAGAGTAACCGCCCCCACCACAACACACCCAAACATACTTACACACAGTCTTTCTGCTTCTGGATGGACTTGTGAATTTTGGCTGCATTTTAAATGAAGTAGAAACCTATATGTAACTGTTATTTCATAAAACACATTTGATCTAAAGTATTTATCCACAAATTTATTTTCTCCAAATTAGAATGTTAGCCTCAAATAGATATTCCACTGTTATGTATAGCCAGCTCTTTCTGAGTTTAAGATAAGAGCAATGAATCTTACAGGAATCTTCCCATTTTTAAGTTACAATAGTATGAGATATACAGAGCCATTTAAAAGAGAGCCCTTGTAAGCCTCTGATACTAGCAGAGGCATGAACACGGAAACCAAATCGAATTTCAGAATAGGTTCCTGCTGTGATTTAAAGACGCCCCCCCTCTCCCAATTCATCTATTGGGAATAATCTTCAATGAAGCAGTGTTGGGAGGTGGGACTTTTGAAATGTGTTTGGATCATGAAGGCTCTGAAGTGTAAGGTAGATTAATTGTGCTATAAAAAGGGCTTATTGGAGTGAGTTTTCAACTTCTGCTTTTTTGCCTTGGGAGGAGCAGGTCCCTCCTTAGATATGACATGACATCCTTGCCATCTCGAGGAAACCAACCCCTTACCAGACACCAGATTCTAGTGACTCGATCAAAATGTCCTACTCTCCAGAACTGCGAGAAAATAAATGTCTGCTCTTCATAAATAACCCAGTCTCAGGTATTTTGTTACAGGACCACGAAATGGATTGAGACAATTCTCTTACATTTCTCTAAACAATATAAGGAAATCATTTCTCTAAAGAATATAAGGAAGTCAATACAATTAATTGGTATCACTAATTGCCTGGTCTTTGAGCTAAGGAACCACATTGGAAATCAATGTTTGCCAACTGCAAACTAATCCTTCAACCATGACGGAAAACAAGACTTCTAGATTAAGGGGAGTCCAACTTGTTAAAAACATGTGTTTTTGACACATCCCTAATTCTGGGACCACTTTCTTCAAGAAATATTCAAAAAACAATGAGCTACTTAGAGACAGAATCTGATCACTGTCCGTAGGGTAGGTGATTGTATTCACAGTGTGAAGAGCTCTTCTACATCAGAGGCTTTTTAAAATAAGTATTCAAATAAAACACACCTATTCTTTTGACCTGAGCCCATTTTACAAAGTTTACCAATCTTCTCTAAACTGTATTATCTTTATTATTTCATTCTTGCTCTTCAAAGTCAGTATCCATCCCATCAGACCATTATCGTTCTGCGAGGAGTCTGTACAGATCCTGCACTTGGGTTTCTCTTTTCTGGACAGTCCTTCATCTAGAGAGGAAGAGAAACAATGTTCCTGTATGGTCAGATGTTATAACATACAAGGTGGACATAAGGTTCGTGTGCAGTTGACTATGTGGAACTATTTTAAATTGCCCAGGAACTTCATGTTCACCCTGCATTATGTATAATTGGAATCTAAGCAGTGTGCTATGGCATGAGGACAAGAGAATAATCAAAATAGGTGACATGAGCGTACTGCCCGGAAGCAGTAGTATTCAATATGGCTCGTAAAGGAATGAATATATATATATATTTGAGACAGTCTCACTTTGTCACCCTTGGTAGACTGCCGTGGCGTCATAGCTCACAGCAACCCAAACTCCTGGGCTCAAGCGATTCTCTTGCCTCAGCCTCCCAAGTAACTGGGACTACAGGCGCTCACCACAACACCCAGCTACTTTTAGAGATTTGGGGGGGAGGGGGGTCTCACTCTGGCTCAGGCTGGTCTTGAACCTGTGAACTCAGGCAATCCACCCGGCTCGGCACTCCCAAGTGCTGGGATTACAGGCGTGACACATCGTGCCCAGACTTGAATAAGATTTTTCCAGAGTATAGCCTAAAAGCATGTCACACAGTGTGACAGATAGATTGTAAAATCTAAGTAGAGACATTTTTGTAGGATAGTTTTATATTTCTACATATAAATGGGTTGTAAGTCATCAGACAAGTTTGACCAGGGAAATGATTCTGTCAAACTGACATTGCAGAAAGTTAATTCTGATAAAATGTGGAGAACAGATTATAAAGGAAAACACCAGAGGAATGGAGATGAATTTGGAAGAAAAGAAAGAATTACGACACCGGGAGTGAAAATGCAAATCAGACTTAGATGTGAAGAAAAAAACTTATAGATGTAGAATCAACAGAACTTGACAGCAAATTAAATGAAGAGTTGAGAAAAAAATAGAGATCATTCTAAAAAACTTTCCCTCTTTCATCATCTCTTCTGGGAAATACAATAAACCCAAAGTGTACTGGAGGAGCAGCTCTACCACAAAGTTCAAAATACCTTCGGGTTCCGTCTACCCCAGGAGAGGGAAATTCATGAGATAGAAGGACAGCTATGAGTACATCTGGGAAAAGGCCAGACCTCTATGAAGGTCATCTTTGTTCTGTGGCTCTTGAGCCAATGGAACGGCCACCACCAGCACAGCCCGTTTGCCTGTCGTGTTCCTACCATCTTTGTTTCTCAGCAGATCCATCTGGCATCCCTTTCTTCCAGCACTGATTTTGTTTGTTTGCTTAGTTGATCGTGTTTACAGATTTATCTAATACTCCTGATCCACTTTTCACCTTTGAAGCCCTCTCCAAACATTCTCAAGTCAGGCTATCTGTTCTCCACACTGACTGCCACTCTGCCTAGGACTGAACAGAATTCTCCTTGGCCTTCTGTAGATTTTGCCACCATTATCACTCTTTTTCAGAGTGGGTCGTTTGGCCCTGACGGTGCTCTACAATTCTGCAGGTTTCCTGCCTTTCCATTTCTTTAATTTTGCACTGCCCCTTTCACACCTAGTCTGTCTTCTCTGCAGTCAGAACACAAGGGGCTGAGGTATCAGCTAACATAGTGAAGGTTACAGGTTATAGTGATTCTGAGTTAATTATTAGTCACCTAATCTTAAGGAATAGAAATAGGCAATATGTTTGTATGCAACTTGTCCTTTACCTTTGCTTTCTCTTACTGTCTAAAGAAATTAGCCCTGGAGAAATGTTGCCTTAAGCACGAGAGTGAATGGATCAATGCAAAGCCAAATCCAATCTTGCATTATGTGAGATTCAAGGCTGTCTAGATGACATCTCTTTTGAAATATTGATTAGCATTTGTATCATTAACTTTCTCTATCTATTTTTCTAAAATTTAAATCATATTAATGAACACTGGGTTCCCAAATTCAGGAATTTATTATATATTAGCGTTAAAAACTAGTTGAATCATTTCAACCATCTGGGTCTCAGATTGTAGAAGAGATGACACAAGTTGGATTTTAAGCACCTTGATTGTTTTAGAATACCATCAGCACATGAAGAGCATCGACTTATGCATAAGTAATTGACACTCTGTGTTACTCCCCTGGCTTAGGCCCACATACAATGCTTTCTTTTTCAAATTAAAAATAAAGAAGCAAGTAAGAAAATAATTCATGGGATTGTGTTTGGGTTTGAATACCTGCATATGACTTTTTTTTTTTTTTTTTGTATTATTTGGGATTCGTTGAGGATACAAAGAATTAGGTTATATGGATCGCATTTCTTAGACAAAGTCCCTCCTATAATTGTGTCCTGCCCCCAAGAGGTCTGCCATACACCATAACCTCCTATCTCCTTCCCTCTTCACCTCTCCTTGCTCCCCCAGTCCTCAACATCCCCACCCACCTTGAACTGATTTGATATTTTCTCTTATGTGGGTATGTAATAGATTATCTACTGGCTTCATATTATAGAGTAAATTGAATTCTTGCTTCCCCAGTCTTGTGATCCTTTATTAAGAAGAATGCGTTCCAACTCAATCCAGGTTAATACAAAAGATGTAAAGTCTTCATCTTTTTAATGACATGAATAGTGTTCCATGGTATACATATACCACAGCTTGTTAATCCATTCCTGGATTGGTGGGTGTTTAGGTTGTTTCCACATTTTCGTGTTTGCAAATTGAGCTGCGATAAACAGTCTAATGCAAATGCCCAAAAACATTATTTTTCTTCTAGGGAGATGCCTAGTAATGGGATTGCAGGATCAAATGGGAGGTTTAATGTGAGTTCTTTGAGGATTCTCCATACTTCCTTCCAAAGAGGTTGCATTAGTTTGCAATTCCACCAGCGGTGTAAAAGTGTTCCCTTCTCTGCAAATCCGTGCCAGCGTCCGTTAGCTTTGACACTTTGTGATGTGGGCTAGTCTCACTGGGGTTAGGGTGAGATGATAGGGTGATATCTCTGGGTGGTTTTAATTTGCATTTCTCTGATGATCAGAGATGACGAGTGTTTTTTCAAATGTTTGCTAGCCATTTCCAGTGAAATTCCCCCTGCCTCTACATCCATAGTATTTTATAATAATAATTAATATTTCTTATAAAGAGGTAGTTCTGTTTCATGCCACAAATCAGATCATGGTCCTTTTTTAAATCTACAGAACTAATTTAGAAGAAATGAGATATGTTTTGTGTAAGTCTGTTTAAAAAAATAAGAATAATATCCTATCATGTTCAATTATTTCAAGAATGTTTACCTCCTGCCGTGTAAAACCTAACAATAATTTAGTTTTGCTTGGGGCAGTCTTGGGAGTCCTTATTTGTTTAGGCTTCATTTAAAATATACTCTACATTACAAAATGCCAAATCATGGATATTGTGGTTCATTAACTCAAGGTCATATCATACTCAAAAAGAAACATCATTTTTCAATTAACCTATAGATTTTAGATAACTGCCCCAACCCATTAACCATTCAGAACAATTACATACTTTCAGCATCTTTATTTTTATTTTTGGTTTAGTGAAAGTTCACTTCTCAGTAGCCTTTACCCTTTCCTCAAACTGCTGCAGACGTAAGCCGTTTGGCTTTAACAATGCTTCTCATATTCACTCTCCCACATATGCTCCTTGAAATCTTTAGTGGTATCTAAATTAACTTGGCAGAAATAAAGAGAGACTTTCCATTTTTGGACAGCACATCCTACAGGGCACTGGCTGAAAGAGGCAAATTAAGAATGAAAAGAGATTTGGTATTGCAAGGACGAAGGAAGAAACTTAAAAATACAATAACCTATGTTTATTTGCAATGTCTGGAGTATACCCTGCTTTTCTTAATTGAAAATTATGGCTAATTCAAGGATACATATGCTATACATGGATTAGTGATTTTCAAAGTGCAATGTGACAAATTACATTTAGTTTTAAAAGTTGAATTTACCAAAAGTTGAACATTGATGATTCACAAGGTCTCCCATTGTTTGTGTACCCTGGTCCTGCCAAAACAGACTCCCTCCCTCTCTCACAAAAAAAGAATGGATTTTGTTTTTATTCATCCCCAAGGGACACAATGAGTATTGCAACAAAGAGGAAGAGTTGGTTGGTGGGAAACAATCGGATGTTTTAAAAAATATGTGTTCCTTATTCCCACCGTTGGAAAAGGCTGTACGTGATTGCTCAGGAGCAATTAGACATGGGTGAGGGATATTAGAGAGTGCCCATGTAAAAATACATTCTGTTTCACTCTCTCTTTTTTTTTTTTTGAGACAGAGTCTTGCTCTGTTCCACTGGATGGATTGCAGTGGCATCACTTTAGTAGATGCAAATGCTGTTTTTGTTTACTTTAAGTATCAATGTGGAAACTAAATGGGAAGGAGAAGTATGAAGTCAGAGTTAAGGAAATGGAACAGGAAGAGGAAGTAAGGGAAAAATATTGCAATTATTATCCCTAGGGAATAGGGATAATATTGCAATATTATCCCTTCAAACATGATTAGACATTGCTATGTTACATATATTTTAAAAAAAATTCTTAGAAATAGAATATTAAGGACCTCAAATTTAAAGAACAGCATTTAAGTAAATAATCATAATATATTTTCTTTGTGTGTAGAGAGAAGTATACAGAAAATACCAAAGGGAGAATTAGATAGACTACAGAAAGATAGATTATATTTTATTATTATAAGGAGGGAGTTGTCAAGCACGTCCAAGTGGAGGAAGTTAAATTTGATGTATATTTAAAAAATAGTTTAAGTGTGAAGAATAACCAAAGTGAATTATGTATGAAAGGGGCAGAAGTGAATATGTATAGCCAGTGGAATTGTCCACAGAGGTCCAGTAATCCCAGGGGCTCTTGTTTTTATGTCTTCTAATCCAATTTTGGGATAAATGATTAATCGTCCAATTTATAGATTTTAATCTCTTCAAGGTTATCAGTATTTGTGTAATAGGCACCAGAGGGTATCTCTTCACTTTGAATGATTTCAGACTTTTGTAACTACGTCACTGAAATGCACATAACATTTTGTAAATATCCAGCTATGAATTTTGAACTGTTTAGCAAATCATACCTGCCTGGACGTTCTAACATTAATATTACAAAAGAAAATATATTTTTCCAAGAGCTAAGGAGTATCAACTGGTTAAAACAAAAAAGTCACTGAACAGATCTAATTTGCAGGCCACGGTTCTGAGAAACAGCCACGGTCATGTGATTTTTTTGAAGGGAGGAAGCTTCAGGTTGTAGCCTGGGCTAGAGTGTTGTAGCTCTTCACAGGAACAATGATAGCATACTGCAGTTTCAAACTCCTGAATACAAGTGATCCTCTCACCTCAGGCCCCTGACTAGCTGGGACTCCAGGCAGGCAACTCGATACCCAGCTTGGCCACGTGTGTTATATATTCCTCCTTTATATGTGAACAGCAAGCCTGGCTAACATAAACTGAAGTCGTAATGTAAAAACATTGTAGAGAGAACTTAGATTGTGCATATTATGAAGAAAGTAATAACTAAACAAGAAACGTAAAGTCAAGGAGAGAACTGAAGGAAGAAAGCAGAAACTGCAATATAGGCTGGAATTATATGTGGTTGCCTGGTTTTTTAATTAATCAATTTCTCAACATTGATTCAGGACTTTTTAGTAACCAGTCATCATTCTAGGCTTAATGGATACAGTACTGAATGTAAAACATCTGTCCTTATAGACAAAGGTTGTAGGGGAAGGGCATTTTAAGTAAAATTCAGATATATGTAAGGGAATTTTGGAGAGGTACTATCTTACTTCCAGATTGCAAAGTAAAAAAAACTTAGGAACCTTTACTGAAGAATGGCATCTACCTTCCACAAAATAGAATATTGGAAAGGGTTGCAGTAAGGTCTGAAGTAAAGAAATCTGAGTATCATTTTCATTAGAAAAAATTTGTAATAAAATGGAGTTGGTTAAAATCAGAGAGGAAATATAGAAAGCCCTTTTCTTAACTCACACTAAATAGAAACACAAGACAAAATATTAGTGTGTGTGTTTGGGGGGGGTGCTTGTTTAGATGTTGACAGTATTTTTTCAAAGCTAAATTTGAAAGCAAAAAAAGTTGTTTTCTATTCACTAAATAGAAATACAAGATAAAATATTAGTGTGTGTGTTGGGGGGGTGCTTGCTCAGATTTTGACAGTATTTTTTAATAGCTAAATTTGAAAGCAAAAAAAGTTGTTTTTACATGGCAGTAAGACAAAAGAAGAAGAAACAGCCATAAGCATGAGTTGGAAGTAAAGCAAATGGCACATGGGGCATCATAACGGAATGTGCTTCAGGAGCAGAGCAGGGTGTTAACACCAAGGCAGGAACTGAAGTTGAGACCACAGGTCCCAGTGATGCATGAATCTGGAACAAATCTCTTTAAAATGAGGAAATTAAAATTAAGAAAATAATCCTCCCATCATCCCATATATATTTCAGAAGTAAGCATTGGCCACATGTAAGGATAATCACTTGTGAAACTTTGAAACTCATGACTATAAATGTGGGAGTTAAAAATCACAAGCCATGAAAATGAGACTAAAACAAGTTAAACCCCTCAGATAAACACAAAGTTACCACATTAAAAAAACTCATATTTCATGGTATACAAAAGTCATGTGGAAAAGAACTTATTCTGCTAAGACCACTGTCTAACATTATAAAAGGAAAACAAATGTTAGAAGAGTGTGCAAGTGAAATAATAAAAGAATTATGATGTCACAACCTAAGAGATTAAAGTAGCTCAGAAGTAAATTATGTCAAAAAGTTCAAACAGAGAAAGCAAGCAATATAAGCAATAAAGAAATTAGAAGTTTTGAAAACATACTACATCTGAAAAACATACAAAACTTATAGAAACGAAAAGCATATTATAGAAATAAAGACATCAATACAAATAGAGAACTATAGACTAATGTTCCTCATGAACATAGATGCAAAAAGCTTTACCAAAATACTAGCAAACTCAATCCCGTAACCCATCAAAATGACAATTCCCTATCATCAAGTGAGTTTCATCCCAGAGATGCAAGATGGTTCAGCACCCTCAATTTATCAAATATGATTAACCATATAACCAAAATTTAAAATAAAAACCATAAGTTCATCTCAACAGACGTAGAGAAAGCATTGGACAAAAATCCATCACCTAAGCAACCTAGTCATGACAGTGATGTACCTCAAAAATAGTAAAAGCATATATGACAAACCCACAGACAAAACCATGCTGAATGGGGAAAAGTTGAAAGCATTCTCCTAAAAACAAACAAAAAAAGACAAGGATGTTCACTAGCACCACTTATATTTAAAATAGTACTGGAAGTCTTAGCCAGGGCAATCAGTTAAGAAAGAAATAAAGTTCATCCAAATCAGAAAAGAGGAGCTCAAATTATCCCTGGATACCAATGATATGATCTTATATCTAGAAAATCTTAGAGACTCCCCCCAGAGGCTCCTCAAATTGATAAATTCAGTTGGTTTCAGGTCGTAGAATTAATGTACATGAGTCAATAGTATTTCTATAAATTCATAAAGAATATGAAGGATGCAATGCCATTTACAATAGCTGCAAAGAAAATAAAATACCAGGGCAAGGGAGGGGAGAGCGGAGGATAAGTGGAGGGAGGGTAATTCATGGGATCACACCTATGGTGCATCTTAGAAGGATACAGGTGAAACTTAACTGAATGCAGAATATAAATGTCTAACACAAAAATGAAGATAATGCCGTGAAGGCTACGTTAATCAGTTTGATGAAAATATTTCAGATTGTGTACGAAACCAGCACATTGTACCCCATGATTGCATTAATGTACACAGCTATGATTTAATATAAAAGAAAAATTTTTTAAAAAAGAGAAGAAAATACCTAGGAACATACTTATCCAAGAAGACGAAGATCTCTAAGAACTACAAAACACTGATGAATGAAATGCTAAATGGGACAAGGAAATGTAAAAACATCCCATGCTCATGGATTGGAAGAATCAATGTTAAAATGTCAATACTGCACAAAGTGATTAAAAGATTTAATATAATCCCCAACAAAATGCCAATGTCATTCTTCCCAGAACAAGAAAAAATAATCCTACATTTCATATGGAACTAACAAAAGGCCTGAATTGACAAAGCAATCCTAAGGAAAACAAAAAGTTCTGGAGACAACACATTTTTTGGACAGCAAATTATATTACAAGGATATAATAACCCTAAAATACTGTACCAGTATAAAAAGTAGAGACATAGACCTATGAAACAAAATAGAGAACTCAGAAATACAACCATCTACTAACAACAAACTGATCTTCAGTAAAGCAGAAAACAATGTAGACCAGAGAAAGCAAGCCATACTCAATAAATGGTGCTGAGAAAACTGGATAATGCCATGAAGAAGAATAAAATAGGACCTCTGTCTCTCATCTTATGGAAAAATTAGCTCAAAATGGATAAAAACAAAAATGTAAGGCATGGACTATAAAAATTCTAGAAGAAAACTTAAGTAAAACTCTTCTAGACATCAGCATATACAAGAAATTTATGACTAAGACCCCTAAAGCCAGTAGAGCAACAATAAAAACAAATAATGGAAATTAATTAAACGAAAACATTTCTGCATAGCAAAGGAAATCAACACAGTAAATAGTAACCTCCAGAATGGGAGAAAATATTCACAAACTATACATCTAACAAAGAACTAATATCCAGACTCTACAAAGAACTCAGTCAACTCAGTAAGAGGAAAACAATTACCCCAACAAAAATTTGGCAGAAGATATGAACAGATAGATGGCTGAGCACAGTGCTAAGTCCCGTAATCCTAACACTCTGGGAGGCCAAGGCAGGAGGATTACTAGTTCTCAGGAGTTCCAGACCCCACTGCACAAGACCAGACTCTATCTCTACTAAAAATATCAAAATTAGCTGGGCATGGTAGCACACACCTGTAGTGCCAGCTACTTGGGAGGCTGAGGCAGGAAGATTGCTTGACCCCAAAATTTGAGGTTGCTATGATCTAGAGTAACACCACAGCACTCTAGTCTGGACAACATAGTAAAACTCTGTCCAAAAAAAAATATGAAGAGATTTTTGTTTTCAAAATAAGATACACAAATAGCCAATATACATATGGAAAAATGTTCAACACCATTAATCATTGGACAAATGCATATTAAAATCACAATGAGGTACTACTTTACCCTGTCAGAAAGGCCATTAATCATAAGTCTAAAAACTTGTTCATAATGTGAATGTTTTTACACTATTGTTGGGAAAACAGTATAGAGATCTCTCAAAAAGACTAAAAAATAGATCTACCATTTGATGCAACAATGTACTGGAAGGCAAAAACTCATTCTATGAAAGAGTCACCTGCATCTGAACGTGTATCACAGCACAACTCACAACTGCAAAGGTATGAAATTAACCTAAGTGCCCATTATATAATGAACGGATAGAAGTAAAAAATATATATGTATATACACACATGGACACATACCATGGAGTACTACTTAGCCATAGGAATGAAAGGAATGAAACAATGAAGGAATGAAACAATGTCTTTTGCAGCAACTTGAATGGAACTGGAAAAATAAATAACACATGTTCTCATTGCTAAGTGGGAGCTAAGCAATGGGTATGGTTATATATGGACATAAAATGGTATAATGTACATTGGAAATTAAGAAAAGAGGAACACAGGAGAGGAGTAAGGAATCAAAAATTACCTGTACTGTTATGGAGACAAGTACACTGAAAGTCCTGCCTTTACCACTTTTAAAATTCATCAATGAAAAAAAAAAAAAAAAACCACTTGCACCCTCTAAATCTATTGAAATAATTTTTAAGAAGACATCAATAGATTGAACAATTGTCAGATAATATTAAAAAAGAGAATTAGCTAATTGGAATATAGTTATAAGGAAATCACATAAAATTTAGTGCAGATACAGAAGGAATGATTAACAGATAATGACAGCAGCTCCAAAATACATCTGAGTTCCAGAAAAAAGAAAATTGTACAGAGGCACCATTTCAAAGGTGATTTTAAAGAGATTACAAAACACCAATAAAACATGAGTAATCATATTTAATTAATAAACTCAGCACTTACTAAGAGAAATTTTTAAAATAAAATCTCCCCCACAATAAAGTTAAACTACAACATGAGAATAAAGAAAAAATAATATAGAGAGAGACAGAGAGACACAAAACACGAGAACAATTGAAAACAATTGAAACAAACGAAAATATAGGAGCGACCACCACACAATGTGGCTTACTGAGAGGATTAATTAGGTAGATAGAATCTATTTTCCTTTAGGGTAAAGATTCAATAAAGCCATATTTTTAAAGGTTCAAAGGGCAAAGGTATCTAAGAATTAGTATCTACAAAGTGGGGGTGGTCAGTCATAGAGAACCCCTATTTTGAGTTAGAAGTATGTAATTTGGAGTACTTTATAAGTAAAGATAAAATTCAAATGGAGCCTTATAGCAATTGTAGGTCAGCTTTGAATTTGAAACAGCTCAATTCTCAAAATGTATTCTGGTAAATTTTTAATTATAAGTAAATATTGGCTATACGTTGATTATAATTATATCCCATGGGGTTCAAAAGTTTATGTGAAATGTCAAAAAAATGGAATAGGGAGGGGTAAGTTTAAAGGAATTTAAAATGCTCAGTATCCTTTTATTGATATTTTCCCTCCGAGAAGGGGGAGATGTCAATTAATATTTTACATTGACCGTGAAGAATTAACTTTTAAACTATGAGGCAATACTTAAAAATACTAAAGCAGTGGAAATAACATAAGAGTAGCTAATGGAGAGGAAAAAATGAGTCATTAAAATTGTTAATTAATCAAAATGGATATGAAGGGATTATAAAACACAGGAGACAAAACTGGAAAAAGTTATACCTTAAAACCAAATACATCAGCAATAATACTTAATGTAGATAGATAATGTGCTCCAATGAAAATTAAATTGCCAGATTAAATTGCACACACATGCACACAGACACACAGACAAGTAAAGGCCGCATATGAAGAAATAGCTAAAATATAAGGATATGGAAGGCTAAAAGGCAGATGATGAGAAAAGTGTCAGGTAGCTGTTCATCTTAAGGAAATCTAATGCAGCCTTCCTGAGGGAGGCTTACATAGAAAGAAGGGAGAAAGCACTGTTTTCTGTAGAGTTGTACTTCATAATCATAAAAAAAATGGATTCACCAAGGTCAAACTCTTTCATGTGGGATTTTTAGCTTGTACTTTTCTTTTTCTTACTTGTCCTCAACATCTTCCACCAGCCCTGATCTCTCCCACACATCAACCTACTTCATGATAAGGAAGTGTGATTAGCTTAAGATGTCCCCTGCCACTTTTGATAGCTCAGAATAAGGTGTCTCCACTATCTGAATACAAACTTTCCGAGTTCAGGTATGAAGCCTGGGCCATTTATCTCCATTCCTGGCATTCTCCTTTCTGTTTAGAAAAACCAGGCCTAAAACTTTGAGTGACCCTGTGCATGGTATTATGATTCTCTGGATTCTTGGCCTACAACATGACAAATTATACGTCAGAAACTCAAAGAAGTCGTACAGCTGTTTCATTTTGCTATTCCACACCATCCACAGTTCATCAGCTTAATGGGGATATGTTCCTTTCTTTAAATTGCTTTCCAGCTATGATAAGATAATCCTATGTGAACAACAAAGTATAAAGAATACTAGAATTCATTGTAAAGTTGTGAAATGAATACAGAACAAGTGATTTTGATAAACACATTTAATTCTAGTGTCCATTGCTATGTTAAGGATGGTAAACTATTAACAGTATGAAAAGTAATATCATACATCTAAGCTGAGATCTCTGTTATAAATTGATAAAGGAAGTGACTCTTTTGGGAAGAGTAAATTGGTGGGCATGTTCCCAATCCTTCCTTCCCCATCTGAATTAGCTACTGCTTTACAAGTTCCCTCCAGAGCAAATATAATTTTGGAGAATGTCTCATACCACAATAAGCCTTACTGAACTATGTTGTGAAACTCCAGTTCAATAGTTAAGGGTCAATGAATGTCTTGGCAAAAATGGACGAAAGTAGGAGAAAGGTCACATAACATTCAGTGAATATTTTTCAATCAGTTTTCTGAGAAACACAACCAAACAAAACAAATTGTCCCTTTTTACATTATAAAGATTCCACTCACAAAATACAGTAAGGATTCTCTGTTCCTTTTGATCATTAAAAATCTCCCTTTCTTCACAGGGTATTTTCTACTTAATGTGTAGCAACAGACAAAAACTGGTTGGGAAAGAATAAAGAAGGCAAGGAAACCTTTTAAGGAGTGATAAAATGCACATCTAAAGATACTTTCCGTAATGAAGAACTGCTATTGAAAGGAGCATTATAGGAGCTTAAATTACTAGTTATAGTGGGAGTGAAACTTTCTATTGCTTCTTTGGTTTTATGCTTTGCTTCCTGAATGATGTCATCTCTACCCATGGATTTACCTCTTTCCTACATGTTGATTGTTTTCCCAAACTTCAAACTCCTTAATTCCAAAATATGTCTGTACTGTCGTCAATGCTCCAGAACTCAATTGTATAACCCAGGAATTTAATATTCAATATTGGTTCCTTTAGTCTCTTTCATCATAAAAAGAGGATTAGTTTTACAATCAAATAGAAAATGATGTTATTTTCTATTGTGAAGGCCCTCTAGAGATCAAGTATTTAGTCTAAGTATTTCCCATCATATTGGGAAAATAATGCAACAGTAGATATGCAGTTCCATACATTCAAATAAAGGTACCTCCTCTGATTTCCTTTAGGGACTGATTTTCTATGAATCTAGTGAAAAAAAATTAAGACATTACTTACAACTTAAGACATTAGATGTCCTCATGTAAAAGAGATGGAAATTAATGGAGGTCAGATCAGAAGGAGAGTGAATATTAGCAACTTAAACAGCAGAAACTATTTGTGATTTTTCTCCCTGTTGTAATAAGCATTTTATCAACTTTTGCTAATTTGATTTTGATAAAGATGATCTGAGAAATATAAGGCTCTAAAAATCACATTGATTTTTGGTCTACATTCTTAAGTTTGTCAAACAAGCACTAAATCTTTTCAATTATGACATTAAGAAATCTTGAATTCATAATAAATGAGAAGTTCTTAGGGGACTTTACTTCAATTATTCTTCATTACAAAAATAGTTTCTGAAATATTCTTTAGCTTCTGGATTTCCTCAGTCTCATCAAAAGAAAAGGTTAAATGGAATCAAATGCTGCTTAAAAGGAATTTGTTGGTGCCCCGAAAAAAACTTCCTACTCTTACCTTTAGGATAAAGAAGCTGAACAAAACCTGAAAATATTTGTGTTTAATTAATGAATTAGTTGAACAACATAGCTAATGGTGTCTTAAAATGTTAAGATATTTTAGTGTCTGGCATAGGCTGATGTTGTTCTCACTGAGTGATTTCATGAATTCCAATGATTTGAACTATGAAATACATATATGAATGACTATCTAAATCTCTAATCCAGTTACTCCACAGTATCCAATATTTATGAATCACAATGTCTTTTTTAATGTCTCCATATCACTCTAACCTCAACAGGTATCATGCTGAACTTAAAATTCTTTCTTCTTTTGAAATTGTTTTGTTCCCTGTATTTTCCAGTTGCCCTTTTATTTGTACCTTCTACTAAATTATAAGCTTATTAAGTCACAAATCTGCAATACCCAACACTTGAACATTGAGAAAACAATTGAAAGTTTGAAGTGTAGTCAAGAACCAAATCAATCTTGTGACCTCAATTTCATCATGGTAATACTTTAGCACATTTCTTCTGATTCATCGATGTGTTTGAGTTTGTGTTCATTTGTTTGTTATCTTCATTGTTTTACTAAGCCCAGGCCTAGGTATTTTAAAGTGACAGAAAGCATAAGAGTGGTGTTATGCATGTTGCAATTGAAGTAGATTAATTTTGACAAGATCTTTATCAAACTATAAGATATCTGTGGCCTGGAAATCTAAGATTAAAGGCATAACTGGTGTGTGAGGATCAAGACAGAGGATTGGGGCTTCCCTGGAGCAAGTACTCCTAATAATAAAATCAATAGCCAAATTCAAATATAACAAGATACAAATCCAGCTTTTAGGAATTAAGTGGTATCTAAGTGGGGGTGAATTGTAAAACCTGTCTCATAGAAAAATATTTTCTGTTTAGGTGATGCCTTCTCTTCTGAGTGGAGAGAACATGTGTTTATGTCTTAGCTATTATTAGCTTTGTTGAGAAAAGTACTTTAATGGCTTCTCTCTACTAAGACACATTATGCTTTATATAAAATTTACTTTTTTCTTTATGTCTCATGACTGAGGACTGTTGACATATAGTTCATAAGCTTTTTGTCATTTAAAGGGTATACTTTGTGCCAGAGGAGTTAACCACTAAAAACTTTAAAATACAACCTTTTACTGAGATATGATTCAATACTACCATATTTGCATGAATATATAAACTTTTTCTCCTCAGGAGAAATAGCACTTTTAAATTACCATAAATGGGAGAAATATGATAAAAATCTTACTACTCAGTATTATTTAATATGTTTAATATTTATCAACTACAGCTATTATCCTTTTCTAAGATGCTACATTTTCTTTTTTATCTTTCATCTCTAACTGATATATTTCTATATTTATTTATTTATTTATATTTCTAGTGTATTGGTTCAGGCTCAGTGAAGGCACAAAGAATTAGGTTACACAACTTGCATTTGTTAGATAAAGTCCCTCTGATAGTTGCATCCCACCCCGGAGAAGTCTGCCATCCCCCAAAGTCCCCTCTCCTTGCTTACCTCCCTCATGGCCCCACCCTCCACTGGGTATGTGGTAGATCGCATATAGGCTTCATATTATAATTGAGTGCATTGGATTCTTGCTTCTCTATTCTTATGATACTTAAGAAAGAAGAAAGTGTTCAAACTCTATCCAGGTTAATACAAATGATGTAAAGTCTCCATCTTTTTAATGGCTGAAGAGTATTCCATGGTGTACATATACCACAGTTTGTTCATCTATCCCTCAGTTGGTGGGCATTTAGGTTGTTTCCACTTTTTGTGATTGTAAATTGAGCTGCAATAGACAGTCTAGTGAAAATGTCCTTATGATAAAATGATTTTTTTTTCTTCTGGGTAGCTGCCTAGTAATGAGATTGCAGGATCAAATGGGAGGTCTAATGTGAGTTCATTGAGGATTCTCCATACTTCCTTCCAAAGAGGTTGTATTAGTTTGCAGTCTCACCAGCAGTAGAAAAGTGTTTCCTTTTCTGGATGTAGAGAGAAGATGCTACGTTTTCATCATTGAGGTAAAGACCTTTTATGAGATTAAAGCTTTTTGAAGGAAATATAGCCTATTTTCCACTTTCAATGTGCAAATATTCTACAAATATTCCCTGAGGATCTAAAATATCTTATTGTATATTGAAAGTTCTCCTTTCCAAGACTTATATTTAATTTTGGATTTAATCATCTTTTTAAATGTTCTTAATTTTACACAGGGTATACTTTAGAGTAAATACATACTTGTTCCTGTGTTTTTCTAAATAAATGTTCTTCGTGTACTAGTACTTTTATCACACAAAAATAATTGCAGCAAATAAAATAAGGTGGTGGGGATAGGGAAACAATCTTAGATTTGAATCTTTCCAAAAGAGTACAAAAAGTCCTAGGAAGCATTCCACGCATTTGCCCTGGGAAAAGACATGGTAATTTGAAATGTTATCTCATAACGCTAACTTTCATAATGCATGGGTTGTACATTTTTATTTTTTTAAGTGTGGAAATAAAACAGCAGGTTTTTTTCTTTTCTTTTAAAAAGCATACAATTTGCCTCAGCGCCCACAGCTCAGTGATAGTGTACCGGCCACATATACTGGGGCTGGCGGGTTCAAACCTGGCCCAGGCCTGTTAAACAATGGCAACTACAACAAAGATACCCAGGCACTGTGGCGGGCACCTGTAATCCCAGCTACTTGGGAGGCTGGGGCAAGAGAATCACTTAAGCCCAGGAGTTTGAGGTTGCTGTGAGTTGTAATGACATGGCACACTACAGAGGGCAACATCATGAGACTCTGTCTCAAAAAACAAACAAACAAACAAAAACATATATTTGAAAATTCATTTTATCAGAACAGCTTAATTTATAGACACTATGCAAGTGAACCACTAAAGCTGCAAAAACAACCCCCTGAAAACCCAGTTACCCAAGCTAGTGCTACACTGCGAGTGAGTCCATTTAGCTCTTTCAAGAAATAGAAATCATGTTTAATGTGCTGTGCATCTTTGAAGGAAAAAGACAGCTTAGTCTGTGAATTACTAAAGCAAATTTTATGAGATATTTAGTCTTCACATATCCATTTTGAGGATACTGGCAAAAATCTGACCAATATTTTTCTTTTACACAGTGAATACTATTTTTAAAATTAATTATTGTTCGATAAGTGTTTTCTTTTTAAAAACATCATATAGTTTCATTTATTATATGAAAATAAGTGAACCATCATTCTTTAATCACATTCTAAATAATAATATAATTAATATGAATTATTAGAATTGATTTCTACATGAAATAGCACGATAATTTGCTTGGAAACTTGCTACTTCATTGTATCCTGAAGATATTATAACATTAATTTATAAAATCCTAAGAAAACAGAAAGTCAAAGAAAGTATTTCCCTGTCAACTTACCTCTTTCCCTGATATCCTGTGACATCAATGGTGCTTCCAAATTTACAAAGATAAAAGAGAAAAGAAGTAAATTTAAAGATTGTGCATACTAGAACCAAAACTAGGATCACATTAATGTGTGTGAATTACAGTACTTAACTAGTTAGTAACTGATTCAGCTCTAAATAAACTTCTCAATAGACTAATGTTCTTAAAAATTTCTCCAGTAGAATTTTATTTTAGGAGAATAAGAACTTGTCAAAAATCCCTTAAGAAGTACTATATTAAACCATTAAAGATGTAGTTCACTCTTAGAATGAAAGGGAGTCTAGAATTCTCAAAAAAAGATAAGAGAATGAGGTGAAAGCTATATTAATAAGTTTGATGTAACCATTCCAAATTGTATATAAAATAATCAACACATTGTACCCCACAAAAGCATAAATGTATTCATGATCTATGTGTATATGACTTAAT
>CAUYRH010127978.1:0-11371 GCA_963574655.1 Perodicticus potto | reverse complement strand
AAAATGCTCATCATCCATAATCATCAGAGGAATGCAAATCAAAACTACTTTGAGATATCACCTAACTCTGGTAAGATTAGCACACATCACAAAATCCCAAAACCAGAGATGTTGGCATGGATGTGGAGAAAAGGGAACACTTCTACATTGCTGGAATGCAAATTAATATGCTCCTTTTGGAAAGATGTTTAGAGAATATTCAGAGACCTAAAAATAGACCTGCCATTCAATCCTATAATTTCGCTACTAGGTATATATCCAGAAGACCAAAACTCACATTATAAGAAAGATATTTGTACCAGAATGCTTATTACAGCCCAATTCATAATTGCTAAGTCATAGATGAAGCCCAAGTGCCCATCAACCCACGAATGGATTAATAAATTGTGGTATATGTACACCATGGAATATCATGCAGCCTTAAAGAAAGATGGAGACTTTACCTCTTTCATATTTACATGGTTGGAGCTGCAACATATTCTTCTTGGCAAAGTATCTCAAGAATGGAAGAAAAAGTATCCAATGTACTCAGCCCTACTGTGAAACTAATTTATAGCTTTCATATGAAGGTTATCACCCAATTATAGCACAAGAATATGGGGAAAAGGGCAAGAAAGGGCAGGGGAGGGCAGAGGATGCGTGGAGGGAGGGCAATTGGTGGGATCACACCTACTGTGCATCTTAGAAGGGTACAGGTGAAACTTACTGAATGCAGAATATAAAGGTCTTAACACAATAACTAAGAAAATGCCGTGAATGCTATGTTAACCAGTTTGATGAAAATATTTCAGATTGTATATGAAGCCAGCTCATTGTACCCTTTGATTGCATTAATGTACACAGCTATAATTTAATTAAAAAAATTGTTTTTCCTGAAAAAAAAATATGAATGATATACTGACTTTTTACAGAGGTAAATTTATTTCATTTTACTTTTTTTTATACTCCCTTGGCAGAATAAACCTCAGTTATTTTCTGTTATGATGGCAGTTATGCTGCCAAATGCTTTTAAAAGACAAAATTAAAAATCAACAATTGTATATTACACCTCGGCATTTTTTGAAAAGTATAATCCATGGCATTCAGAAGCCTGAGGCACAGTGGTATTCAATGTCTCAAAGGCCTGAAGTTCTAGGTATAGGATAGTGAACCAGCAACAAAGTTTTAATGGAAAAGAAATGGCTCCTCTTAGGAGTGCTATTTTCTCATTATCTCCAGGACAAACCAGCCCATGACTGCACAATCCATATGTCTGTCTGTCAAGGACAAGAGCTGCTCTGTAACCAAAAAGCAGGGCTCCATTTAGAAAAGAAACCAGTGGAGAAATGAGGTGTAAGGTGAAATTCATAGTATCTATTAACATCATGGATATAGCCTTTCCTTGACAAAATGTTGACACACTGCCTGCTTCTGCCTCTCCTGGAGGTTCAAGGCTAAAGGCCATCATAGCCACAAAACAGGCTACAGAGAGATAGAAAGAGATGTAATAGTAGCCAAGAAGAGACCAGCAGTGGGAGACTCTACTTGCAACTGTGCCTACTTTGAGCCCTCTCCCCATTTCAAAAAGAAGGAAGTTCTCCATTGCCTTACCAAAGCACAATCATGCCATATTAATAAAACCTGCAACTATTACATCAAAATTAAAAATGCTTGTCCTTCAAACGATACTACCAAAGAAAGAAAAGGCAATTCACAAAATGGTAGAAAATATTCTTCTGGGGTAATGGATGTGGTCTAAATCTTATTTTAGGTGTTAATTGCATAGGGATGTAGAATGGTCAAAACTCACCAAAGTGAATGCTTAAAAGCTAAGCATTTTGTTGTATAAAACTATTATGTGTCTATAAAGATAAATATATCTATTGTGGAAAACAATACTAATTATAAAAATGCAGCAGCAAATAGATACCAAAACTTAAAAATAAAGAAAATATTGGCAAATCATAGATCTGATAAAAGACTGTGCCTATAATATCTAAAGAACTCTTACATTCATTATAAAAAAGGCAATTGGATTTTAAGAATGAACAAAGGATACGAATGAACATTGATCCAAAGAAAATATATGAATGGCCAATAAGCAAACGAAAAGATGCTCATTAGCATTAGCCATCAGAAAAAAGCAAATCAGTACCACAATGAGTTAGAACTTCAATCCACTAAGATGAGTATAGTCAAAAAGATAAACAATAAAATGTGTTTTGAGATGTAGAGAAATCAGAACTCTCGTACAGTGCTGGTAGGAATATAATGTGGTACGACCACTTCAGAAAACAGTTTGGTAGTTCCTCAAGACTGCAAACATAGAGTTAACACATGGACCTAGTAATTCCATTCCCAGCTATATGCCCAAGAGAGATGAAAACCCACGTGCCCACAAAAACTTACACACAGATGTTCATAGCAACACTCACAACAACCAAAAGGTGAAACAATCCGTATCCATCAACTGATGAATGGACAAACAAAATGTGGTATTGATACAATAGAATATTATTCAGCCATTAAAAAGGAATGAAGTACTGATACATGATGCAGCAAAAATAAACCTTGAAATTATTACACTAAGTGGAAAAAGTCACAGAAGACTACATATCGCATGATTCCGTTTACATGAAATATTCAGGATAGGCAAATTTTTAGAAAGAGAAAATACATGAGAGGTTAATTAGGCTGGGAGTGGGTGGGAAATGATTGATAAAGTATGTGGGATTTGTTTTAGGAATGACAAATGTTCTAGAAAGTGGTGACGATTGCAAAACCCTATGAATATAGTAAAAGAACACTAAATTATACTTTCAATAGGTAAATTGCACAGTATGTGAATTATATCTCAACATAGTTGTTTTTAAAAACATATTAATAATAAACAGTAGCTGTGACCCTGAGTGAGGATAGAGGGGTCTACGCCTCCCTCGCAGTGAAGAGGAAATACACAGAACAGTACAAGCGGAAGCAGCACACAGAAGGGAAGTGTCAGGAAGTGTCGTGAAAGCTGATTCCTTAGATCAGCAGTTCTCATCCTGTGGGTCATGACCCACAGGAACTGTATTAAAGGGCCACAGCATTAGGAAGGTTGAGAACCACTGCCTTAGATTCTTGCTACTCTTTTGGTTCACTTGGTTTTTATTGTTTGTTTCTCCTTACATAAATAACGTATAAGAAACAAAAGATGTCCATTCTTTCCCAGCACTGACACTTCCTACACCTTTAATTATGAAAAATATTTCTCAACTTCTCCAAGCATCCCCATCTGTTAAGTTAAAGTATTAATTAATACCTGTTTTAGGAGCCTCACAGAGCTGCTGGGAGGATCAAATTAGAAAACAGAACTAGCTGATGTAAATGGTACAATACTAAAGTGAAGGGGGGGATTCATAATTCCTTTGTGGTCTAGAGTTCTCCCTTGAACAACACTGAAGACAATAATTACTGAGAGAGAGAGAATATTAAAATTAAGTTAGAAATTTTGAAGGAGAGATGTTGGGTTTAGATCAGGAAGTCTGCAGCCAACACTCCCGGAAAGAAAAGATGATTAGAAAGTATCAAGAGAAGAAGGAAGCCAGGGAACATTCTACAAGATAAAAGATAGGAGAATATCAACACACTCAAAGACTACACCGAGATCAAACAAGGTAAAGAGAGAGAAATTTACAAACCACAGGCCACCAATGACCTTAGCAAAAAGTGTTTCATAGGAGCATTAAAGGGAACTCAGCAGTGGGATGAGCAGTGAAGAGCTGATAAGCAAAAAGAAACCCAAATAAAGCATACACTTTACAAAGGCCCACCTTAAAAAAGAAAAGGAAAAAAGGAGAAGACGCCCCTGCTGCATCAAAGAATAAAAGAGACTAGGAATCACTCAAATAAACTGGACATAAATCTGCGCTAGTCTGGCCCAATTTAATGCTACCAGAAATAAACTGAAATATGTTAATATTCCTTTATGCTCTAACTGCCCACACAATACAGGACTGAGAAGTGTTTGCCTTGGGCTGCAAACATATTCAGGATGACCTAAACACATAAAATCATGCCCAACCCCACTCCCACCACAAAATATTAAATAAAACTAGAAATAAAACATTATGCTGCAATCAGCTCAGTTGGTAACACACTATCAGGAGCAAGATTTTGACCACTGATCTAAAAACATGAGAATTGGCAAAATCATTATATTACATGATGATTCAACAGAATCACATTAGTAAAGCCCTAAGAAGCTTAGAGATTTGAATTTCAATTAATTGTAATTTCTGTCCTTCTCAAAAACATATACGCACATACTCCTCTCACAGGTTATTTCTAAAGTCACAAAATAGTATGCAATAATACACAAAACAGCATCACACTATTAGCCCTGGGAGAGCAATGCGGTGTAAATGCTGGCATAAAGTGCTAGCATTGGAAACAGAGACTTCACTACCTTCTCTCTGCTAGACAGACATAAGACTTTCAATACACATCATGGGACTGCTCCATAACTCAGGATCCTCAGTGAGTTTCCTAATCATAAATTGATTGTGGGGATTATATGCAAATATGTACGTGAATGTACACATTTTTAAAAAAGGAAATTAATAATAACAACTGGTATCAATCTATTCCATCTACAAAAGGGAGATGAGAGAGTCTCCAGACACTCCCAAGGCCCAGCTACATCTGTCTTTCACTCAGCTTGTTTAGTGAGGCCCTGCTTGTATTCTGTAAGATACATATGATCATTCTAACAAAAAACCCTCTTTGATTAAGTTAGTTCAATTTATGTTTCTATCACTTGTGACCAAAAAGGAGCCTAATTCACAGAATGAGAGCCAATACCTTCATTCCTCTGTGATTCTATTACAATGAATGGAGAAAAGCCACAAAAAATGGGATAGCCTCTTGGGCAAGAAAGTGAGGGCAGAACTCTGATTTTATCCTTCTAGGTACAATACCTCTCCCTGAACACCTGGCCCAAAGTTCAGAAGGCAGAAAACACTCAGGCTCGGTCAAATTTTGCAGGCAATTGAGTTCACGAGTAAAAGAACAAGCAATGTAGGGTGGCAGTATCAGCAGAGGTCTACGATTACAGACACCAACTGGAGTCCCTCCTCCACACGGGGCACACAGCTAACACTGTCCAAATGGAAGAGAACCCTAAAACAATAAGACTGAAAAAAGATGACAATGAGGATGACGATGGTGATGATGACAATGATGATAACGATGATGGTGATGACATTGACAATGATGATGGTGATGACGGTGATGACATTGACAATGATGATGATGGTGGTGGTGACAGTGATGACATTGACAATGATGATGAAGGTGATGATGGTGATGACACTGACAATGATGATGGTGGTGGTGACGGTGATGACACTGACAATGATGGTGTTGACATTGACGATGATGATGGTGGTGACGGTGATGACATTGATGATGATGGTGATGATAATGACAATGACGATGGCAACAAGGACCACAACCAGACAGCTGCACTAATAACAGGCACTCTCTACTACCACTCACAACATGTCAGGCATGGTGTTAAGGGCTTTACTTGGTTTATCTCCTTTAATCCTCAGGATGACACTATGAGGAATGTATTAATCTTACCCCCATTTTATAAACAAGGAAAATGAAGCTGAAAGAAGAGAACAAGGGACACAATTTTGGAGAATGTCCCCTTTTAAGAAGTGTTAGAATAAAAGGAAACAATTTAAGAAGAGAGGCCAAAGAGGTTCCAGTAGACTGCAATGCTAGGGAGACCAAAGCTAGAAAGAGTACTGAGAGAACCATCCACACTGCCTCTGCTCTCTCACTGCAAATGGGTTTGCATCCCTGGTACTCCGTGAGAATATCTCTTGCAAAAGTATCAAATAACTATTTTGCTCAATACAGCAGGCCCCCTTTAGTCATTAATCACGGCAGCATCTAATCACGGCAGCATGTTACTATTGCCAGCCTGGTCCTCCTTGAAACACTGTTTTCCATCAGCTCCACCACCCAAGGCTCTTCTGCTTTCCTTCCACCTCTGTGGTTGCTCCTCCTCAGGAACCTCTTCCTCAGCCTATAAATGCTGTGAACTCTTCTCAAGCCTCAACAGTCTTCCCAGGTGAGTTCATTCACCACCATGTCTTTAATTATTGGTCAGTGATTTCCAAACATCTCTCCTGGCCCCCTGAATCCCTTGAGTGGTAGACTCCAAACTTAACATGACTCAAATGGAACTCATCATACTCCTTCCCAAACCTACTTCTCCACATTCCCTGTGTCAGTGAATGTATCACTCACTTTCCCTCCTCCCTCATGTGCAAGCAATCACCGAGTCCCTTTACTTGTGCCTCTTTTCTACCTCTCAAATGGGCCTGCTTCACTCCAATGCCACTATCACCTCACTAATGCAAGCCATATCCACTCTACCCAGGATTATCAAAACAGCCCTCAAACCAACCTGCTTACCTCCAGCCCATGCTCTTCCCCACTACTGTAAACTCACTGAGGATAACAGTTTCTGATTCATCACTGTATTCCAGTATTTGGCATAATACTGATAGGTAAAACAGCATATGATAGGCAAGAAATAAGTATTTGTTGAATGAAGGAATGAAAAAATGAGCTCCAGGAGAATGAAAGAGATAGAGGCCTGATTAAAGATAGTAAGCAGTGAGAAAATAAGTGCTATAGATTATAATCTCCTGATTGTAGAAGTCCACAGTGAAAAATATTTCCCACAAAGCTATGCTCTCAAAAGAGCAAGTGTAGCAATGTAGACATGAGAATGTGAAGAAATAGTTACAGGGTGAAAGGTGCACATTCAGAGCTAACTTTAATGATACTGCAGTAGATCAGGAGGCCACAAAGGACTGCTTGAGGCCAGGAGTTCAAGACCAGGAAACAGAGCAAGATCCCATTTCTATTTTTAAAAAAAAAATTGTTTTTTTAATTAGCTGGGTGTGGGGGTCCATTAGTCCCAGCTACTTAGGAGGCTAAGGCAGGGGGATGGCTTGAGCCCAGGAGTCTGGGGGTACAGTAGTGAGCCAGACTGTACCACTACAATGCAGCCTGGGCAACGAAGAGAGATCTTGTCTTTAAAAAATAAACAAACAGGGCACCGCCTGTGGCTCAAAGGAGTAGGGTGCTGGCCCCATATGCCAGAGGTGGTGGGTTCAAACCCAGCCCCTGCCAAAAATAAAATAAAATAAAATAAACAAACAAATGAATAAATAAATATTACAATAGAATCTACTTTGCAAAAAAAAAAAAAAATCCCAGAAAATTATCAAGATGAAGAAAGTATTTATTCTTTAAACACACATCCTAATACCTGACAGGTTTTAAAAACAGTCTTCTTACAGATGTAAGTAAAATGTTACTTATTCTCCCAGATCCTCTACTAACTTGCTACCTGTAGCAATCCCTATGTATCTCACATCTTCAAGTGCCACCACGAAAAAAGGCAGAGGGCTAAGAAACAGCAAATGTTAAGGAACAGTTGCAGCTGTGCAAGCCAAGAAGTATCTGTGGTGTAAAGCTACATCATCAAGCTGTGAAAAATGTTCAATATTTAAGGTGAGATAAGACTATCTGAATCTAAATTTAACATCCAGGGAACCTTGAATTAGTCATTTGGCTGGAAAACCCGTGTCTGCAGCCAAGAAGCTGCCTTACTTGGTCACGAAGCAAAGATATACACAAGGTAGAATCAGCTCTGTTCTACTACTGATCTGCTGAGACTTTAATATCAGGGTTCTGTTTTCCCACTGATAGACAAAGGCAATAACCACAGAATGATTATTTGCCCACCACTCTGCTCTAAAAGGTAAGAAGGTAGTGAACTCAGAATTTAGTTTTTATATGAAAAATTAAAAGAAACAGATCGAGTATATCAAAATGGTCTTAATTTTACCTGCCTCCATCTCACACATTTTCTTAAGCACAGCTGAGCTAGTATCTTTCATTTCACATAGGCTGTAGATCCCATGTAATCTTCAAGGTTATCTAATACCTACTTTTAGGGAAGAGAGATAAGTTTTACCACTTATTAATAACAGTCTTCATGTAAAAAGAAGTTACTATTTGAAGAGTGCTGACTAATTCTCCATCTGCACTATGAAAAGAAGAGGAAAAAATTATTAGTAATATAGAATGAAACGCAGTAAAAATAACAAGAATACTGAGCTGGGTTCTGTTCTAGCTGCTTGCTTCCTTCCTGTTAAGTCACATTTCTGAATTCTGAAGAAATAACCTCAAACTTTTAATTCTGATATTAGTAATTGGTGGTAATTTAGTGGTAAATGAGTGGCTAAAATTTGAAAATAAGCCCAGGCCCTCTTTCTTTCGGTTGAAGTATCAGCAGCATCATTCTTTTAAAAACCTTTCCCTCAGCTCGGCGCCTGTGGCTCAACGGACTAAAGCGCCAGCCACGTACAACTGAGCTGGCAGGTTCTAATCCAGCCTGGGCCCGCCAAACAACAATGGCAGCTGCAACCAAAAAATGGCCGGGCATCGTGGCGGACGCCTGTAGTCCCAGCTACTTGGGAGGTGGAGGCAAGAGACTCGCTTGAGCCCAGGAATTGGAGGTTGCTGTGAGCTGTGATGCCACCGCACTCTATCCAGGGTGACAGCTTGAGGCTCTGTCTCAAAAAAATAAAAAATTAAAACCTTCCCCTCATTCCAAAAGTAATACCTCATCATAGCAGAACGCTGAATAAATTATCCATAAATCCACTTTCCAGAAATAAAAAAAGTTAAGATTTTAGGTGCACACTTTCAGTACTTTGTTGTCTATTATTCTTAGTAGAAGAATGCACAAGGTCTCCAGAGTTAATTGTTTAGGTAACTAAATTTGACTCCCGGGAGAGCTAATTAGCACGCATTTACTCTGTGGCTGCATATTACACCTCCTAACATGTCCAGCCAAATCTGACGCCTGCCACTGCTCACTAAGCAGGGTACGGGCAGGAAAATGGACGTGTCACTACAAACATTGCCCTTCTGAGAAAAGAGAAAATCAGGCCCAGGAACTGAGTTAGAACATTATCTTTACATAAGCCAGAAAGCAAACTTACCAGGTAGAAAGACACCACTTCTAATCTTAATTCCGCCACTGACAAACTGTCAAACTATTTATTTCAGCTTTTACATTTCTCTGGGTAAATCTTGAATTAATAATAAAGCCCCTGCCTGTGATAACGAGTGGTGACGGCCACTCGAGTGAGATACCAGATGGTGGAAATGCAAACTGCTTTGCAAAGCATGAATGTTATAAAACTGCAAACTCTGTGATGTTTGTGATGTTAAGAAGAGTGTTGTCAAACTTTAGCATGTATAAGAATCATCTAAAAAACATACAGAACTCTATGACTGCACCCAAAGATTCCAATGTAATCGCCCCCTCTATGGACAATTTGCATTTCTAACTCTCAGGTGACACTTGTGCTGTGGTTCCTTAGACCCACTGTGAGTAGTGCTCAGACTTCCTAAAAAAAAAAAAAAAAATTATTTCATCTTTTTAAAAAATTATCTTCTTTGCATCTTTTTCTTATTTATTTCCTCATTAAAATTCTTAGGAAATTGATACGTAGCCAGCCCTAAATCAGGCTGCAAATACAAATTTTACCCCTCTTAGTAGAGACCAGACCTGATTAGAGACCAGAGGAAGGGGTTGGGCTAGGAGCTGGAGGCGTCCAGATAATAGATGCACAGCCTGAAATACACATGAAGGTGCTTTAATCATGTATGATGCCATCCCTACACGTCACCAAAAGAAGACTTAATTTGACAAAGTTTTTTTGTTGGTTTGCTTTGCAAGTGTCAGTTTGGACTTGGAGTACCTTTACATCAGGATACTAACAAGTGTATGAAAATGACAAGACCTAATAAGGCAGCTCCCACCATCTGCCAAATAGAGAAATAGGCTTCATACAACATAACAGCTGACATCTAAATACAGTTAGAACAACCCATGAAATAGATTTTGTCTATTATTCCTTTAACTGGTCAGACCTCTAATTACAATCAGAGGACAATATAAATTCAGAAAGACAGCTATCCAACTTCACATTTACAAAAGTACTGTAAACATTATTGCCACTGCACCTTATATTATGGAGCTATTATCAATTAATTTATTTAAGTCTTACTAGAAAGTATATAGACTTGGGACCTTCCATGGTAATGAGTTGTATGTTTTAGTTAACAACTGGAGTACTAAGTCCCATATGGAAAAGATTAATTCCTTTCATTTACTCTAAAAATATTTCAGTAAAGCTGCAGGGGATATGTTCTAGTTGAAGAATAGTGGAATTTCTTCTATATGTCCCTGGTTCATCCTATTCATCCCCTTCAAAATTTAATAGTTGGGTATATTTAAAGCATGTTCTCACTGATACATGTAATCAAAAGTAGAGATTTAATCAAATGGAATCATAATCACTGAAGTTAAATTTACTTGCTTCCCGCTTGCTTTGATTCAAATTAACTACTCCTCTAAATTACATTGAGGTCCTTCCTGATTCCAAGCATGTCCAGGTGCTACACGCAGCGCTTGGGAATGGCTACGAGCCACAAGGACAAACGCTTGACCTTGCTTCAAAGCTGCTCTTAATTGACTTTTCTGTAAAATAAAATGACCAATTCTTCCAAGTCCTACGTTTCAGTTACTTAGGAGGGTAACTAATACAGAAGGAAGAGATGCAAAGGAAAGGCTACTTATGTGAAAGAAATGCACGCCTGACTCAGGTCTCGGATCTAAAAGAAATCACAAGCAATATTTCATTTCTTTCTCTTTCCATAAAAACTGTACTTGTACTATAAAACTAACCTTGGGGCCTAAGATTTTAGACTTTATAAGTGCAAAAAAACACCTTATAACGATGCTCTATTATGTCAGTATATCCTCACACTGAGTTCTGGATTCTAAATTTTAAAACATATATTAAAACTGTATTGTTTTCAAATTTTAGAGCAAGATTTCAATGTTTTTCTAAACACTACAGCCTTCATAGACTGAGAAGGCAAGGAGAAGCTGAGTTTTAGGAAATGAGACAAATATCAACCTTAAAACGAACCATGACTATGAAGTAAACAATTCAGTGTTAGAATTATTCAGCAGTCATTGCAACTAACACTGATAATCAATTACACAACAGATAACACAGGTGGCAGAAACAAAAGGAGTATACAATCCCTTAAAATATAGTGTAATAAGTGTCAGATCTGTTTAAAAGTAATATGGCCACGAGGCGGAGCAAGATGGCAGCCGAGTAACAGCTTCCTTGCGGCTGGGCACGGTGAGACTGGGGAGAGAGGACTTCAGGCATCTCTGGCAGGTGGGATCTACCCAGGAACTTCCCCTTGGGGACACAGGGAGACAGCGTGA
>CAUYRH010127977.1:0-10534 GCA_963574655.1 Perodicticus potto | reverse complement strand
ATTAGTATAGAGTGTAAATGTCTTAACACAATATTTAAGTAAATGACATGAGGTATATATTAACCAGTGTGATGTAAGTGTTCCTAATTCTATATGAAATCATCACATTGTACCCCATAAATGCATTAATGTATACATGATCTATTTGTATATGATTTAATAAAAAAAGAACAAATTAGAAGGCATAACGTTACCAGACCTCAAGCTGTAATAGTAACCAAAACAGCCAGGCATTGGCATAAAATGGGAGACACAGACCTATGGACAAGAAATGAGAATCCAGAGATGAAATGATCCTCATAGTCCCATCTGATCTTTGATAAAAAAGAAAAAAACACAAAATGGGGAAAATAATTCCTATTCAATAAATGGCACTGGGAAAACTGGATAGACACACCTGAGAGAGTAAATCAAGATCTGTACATGTCACCACTCACAAAAATTGATTAACAATAGATAAAAGACTTAATTCTAAGGTATGTAACTATAAGAATTCTAGAAGAAAGTGTGAGAAAAACTTTTATATGTATTTATTGACCTAGGGAAATAATTTATGAGGATGAAAACACCCAAAGCAATCATGGCAACAACCAAAAAACAAATGGGACTTGATGATATTAAAAAGTTTCTGCAAAGCAAAGGACACAATCAAGAGTAAACAGATATCTTACAGAATGGGCAAAACTATTTGCCTGCTAAACATCAAATAAAGGGCTGATAACCAGAATCTACAAAGAGTTCAAGCTAATAAGCAGGAAAAAAAATCACATAACCCCATTATATGACATGAACAGAAACTTCAAAAGAAGATCGTCTAGTGGTCAACAAACATGAAAAAGCTCAACATCTCTAATCATCAAGGAAATGCAAATCGAAACCACAACAAGTTATCAACTAACTCTAGTGAGCATGGCTCACATCAAAAAGTCACAAAGCAAGAAACGGTAGTGTGGATGAAGATAGAAAGGAACACTCATTCACTGTTGGTGAGACTGCAAAGTAGTACCACCTCTACGGAAAGTAGTATAGAGATACCTCACAAAAAGCTGAAAGGCGACCTTTTAATATAGCAATCCTATCACTAGGTAGCTGCCCAATGGGAAAAAAAAAGACATTTTATCAAAAATACACATGCACTCAAATGTTTATAGTAGCACAATTCACAATTGCATAGATGTGGAAACAGCCCAAGTGCCCACCAATACATTAGTGGATTAATAAAATGTGGTATACATATACCATGGAGAACTACTCAGTCATTAAAAAACAAATGGTGATCTAGTATTTTTTGTAACAACCCGGATGGAACTGGAAAGCATTCTTCTAAGTGAAGTATCACAAGAATGGAAAAACAAACACATGAACTCAACACTAAATTGGAACTAGTTTACCAATACTTACACACATATTAAAGTAAAGCTCAAAGGAAATTAGTTGTGAGGTGGGCAGAGAGGTAGGTAAATTCACACCTCACTGGGGCAATGCACATATTTTGCATGCAGGGCACACTTATAACTTTGACTTAAAATATACAAATGCAGATTAGGTACCCTCCCAAAAATGTTTACTCAGACATGATGACTTCATTCATTCACGTTTATTAAGATGCATATATACATATGCAATTCAAATTCAATTAGCTAATATAATCTTTTTCAGCATTATTAAAGAATGATTGACAAATAAAAATTGTATATATTTAAGGTGGAAAAAATAACATATTGTAGATGATCATGCCCAGACAAATAAGACAAGTCCCAGAAAACAAAGACTAATAACACCAAAAATAACTATAGTATCTTTAAGGTGGTGCTGAGGGGGGTGAGCTGAGCTACTCTTTATGGGGTCTCATGAAGAAGGAACTAAACTGTTGAACATAATTCCCAGAATCTGTTGATTATTTACACAAGAGGCTAACCTGCAATCTCTAATACAAATCAGGTGTAACAGGATATTAAGATGAACTGCTTCACTTCATTTTGGGGCTAAGGTCCCCAAATAATAACTATCACAATCTACTTGAGGAACAGGTAAACATACACAACTTCTAAGAAAGTGACCAAAAGGTTTTGTGATTGTTAATTTCTTGTCCTCATTTAGTGTATAAAAGGTTTGAGAGTTTGAGGTTGGGAAGGTTGGGCAGAAAAATATTTTTGTAGAGAGTTGATGTGATTGGGGATTACCTTCCACAGTGGGAGAAACTAGGGTGTCTCTTCCTCACCTAATTCATAGGAAATTGGACTTCTTGGGTACTATTAGGGGAGTTTAATTTGTTCCCTGAAGGTTGGGAAGACATGGTAGGTTGGTTACCGAAGAAGTCAAGGTTCACAACATTATGATGAGCTAAGTGCTCAGGGAGGGAGGGAACCTAGGAAACCTATGGACCAAATGTGGCAGAGAAGACGTGAGCCTTTTGAAGACCCTGCCTTGAGGGATAAGAGAGTTTGAGCAGAAAGAAACTAGAGGTTCTCTGCTGTAGGGATAGCTCTAGTTTGAGGCAGCAATTTGAGAAAGATTCTATCTCTTTCAAGGATACTACTGATGAGCAATCCTCAGGGACAGGCCTTCTTCATGGAGCTCACCAGAACAACCCATGACAAAAACGATTGCTGTGCTTAGAGCATGGTAACATCAAGCATCTTGAATGCTCAAATATCTTGTATTCAAGAATACATTTTCAATATTTTCTTCAAGTGTAATGACATTTTTCTACCTCTCTTAATTTTACTTCCATTAACCTCACCCATATGCAACCATGGAAGGGTCAGAAATTGTGATAAAGAACGAAACAGGAGTGAGATTTCTAGATTAGGAGAGAGAGAATCTTGTCAAACCTTTCCTCTCATTTCCCACTGCTAGAAGCCTCGATAGGTCCAAGGAGGAATAAAATTAACTTAAAACTAAACTTGGAGTGTTAAATATTATACCTGGCTGAATGTGTTACTTACAGAAATGAGACTGTGATCTGTGCCTTGAAGTGGCTGAGGAACTTTTCATTATCTGCATGTAACCAGGAAAATGATGGGTTTGCTCAAGATTTTATCAAGGGACAGGGAAAGCATTAACCCCTTCCAAGAGGTTTGAACAAAGATCCAGGGGAAAAAATTGAAGTTTTCTCATGGCCCCATAAGACCTTCTTGTTCACTGAGATGTTTACACTGTTATTCACAATCCTCACATTACTTACTCCCTTTCCCCGGGCAATAGAAAAACAGACATTTCTTGTATCTTAAAATTTCTATCTGTCTTATAACTTGAAATTTTAAAAAGCAATACAAGAATGGAAAAACCAGATGGAACCTAAAGTTATTTCATTTCACAAAATGTTGAAATGCAACATCTTTTTATTTATTTCCTAAAAGAAGTAAATTGAGGAAAGTTTGAAAGAGAATTCCTTCTTCTGAGCAGCACCAGTGGCTCAGCGAGTAGGGCGCCAACCCCATATACCGAAGGTGGCAGGTTCAAACCCAGCTTCGGTCGAACTACAAAACAAAAAAATAGCTGGGCACTGTGGTGGGTGCCTGTAGTCCCAGCTACTCAGGAGGCTGAGGCAAGAGAATCACCTAAGCCCAGGAGTTGGAGGTTGCTGTGAGCTGTGTGATGCCACGGCACTCTGCCAAGGGTGATAAAGTGAGACTCTGTCTCTAAAAAAAAAAAAAAATATTCAGAGAAATATGTAAGAGTGATTTTTAAAATTATAACACAGACAAGTGACAGGTGGTTATACAGTCATTAATACTACTTCCAAAGTGATTTTATGATATGGGAACATGTAAGTATATGGTGTGTTAACACAATAAGGCTATAAAACATATGTACAATATAATTTCTATTAGTTAAGATAAAAAGAATGAACGTATATATGGCAAAATGTTAACAAGTCCATCTCTACATGGTTTTTATCCCTGCTTCTTATACATTTCTAATTTTTCTTCAAATTTCCGGGAATAAATATTATTTTTTAAGAAACAAGGGCTCATTATGTTGCCCCAGCTGGACTCAAACTTCTGGATTGAGCAATCTTACCTTAGACAGTAGCCTGAACTATAGGCTTGCACCACCACACCCAGCCATGTTATTATTTTGATAATCATTTTAAAAACATAGTTTTCAAAGAGATGAGAGGGAGCTACATTTCTGGTAATGGTGGAGTAGCTTGTATCTTTAGGAGTGCTTATCTGGTTGTAATGATAAAATATTACAAACCCACCATCGAGGCTTAGTGCCCGTAGCACAGTGGTTATAGCACCAGACACATACATTGAGGGTGGCAGGTTCGACCCCAGCCCAGGCCTGTTAAACAACAATGACAACTGCAACAAACAGGCATTGTGGCAGGTGCCTGTAGTCCCAGCTACTTGGGAGGCTAAGGCAAGAGAATTGCTTAAGCCCAAGAGTTTGAGTTTGCTGTGAGCTGTGAGAGTTTGAGGTTGCTGTGAGCTGTGATGCCACAGCACTCTACTGAGGGTGACATAGTGAGACTCTGTCTCAAAAAACAAAACAAAACAGGGTGGCACCTGTTGCTCAGTGGGTAGGGCTCCGGCCCCATATACCAAGGGTGGTGAGTTCAAACCCGGCTCTGGCCAAACTGCAACAAAAAAATAGCCAGGCATTGTGGCGGGCGCCTGTAGTCCCAGCTACTCAGGAGGCTGAGGCAAGAGAAAGGCGCTCTACTGAGGGCAATAAAGTGAGACTCTGTCTCTACAAAAAAAAAAAAAAAAAGAAAGAAAAAGTTTAAAAAAGCAAAACAAAACAAACAAACAAAAAAAAACCATTGAAAAGCACAAGAAAAGAGCCAAAAGACAACAGAAAGTGAAGAACTTATCCTTGAAAGAAGAAAACTGAACTAGGTGAGATTTACATTTATAGAGTAGATATGGATGCTTTAAGGCACCTAAAATGCAAGTAAAAGGCCACAGTCTTAACGGCTCAAAGAGCCAGAGGACAGAGTTCAGTCTGCCTCAAAGGCTAATAAGTGGTGATGGGGAAATTTCTGGAAAGGAGAGAAAGACAAAAGATTCCACAAAATCCGTATATCAACTCCACCCAAATCTCTAGTTGATCTTGTACCGTGGCATACGAGCAAAGGAAACTACAAGAAAACCAACCAAAAACAAAACCTGGAAGGATAAAAGAAATGATCTTTTCTGAAGTATTGAGTCCAGCCAAGTTAACCACCGCCTAAAATAAAAATCAATACTCTTAAAAAAAAAAGATAACAAAATCCGGAAACTCTGTAACATGACTACATAATTGAAATAATCACCAGACACACAAAGAAACAGAAGTAGGTGCCTGAGAGTCAAGAGAAAAAGCATTCTATAAAAACAGACCCCAAGATAGCTCTTTTGTTGAAATTAGAGACAACTAAAGGCAATGCAGGATCCAAAATGGTATCCTGGAACAACAGAAAGGATGTTAGTGGGAAACTTGCAGAAATATGAATAACATTCTTAGTTAAGAGGATTGTACCAATGTTAAATTACTGGTTCTAATAAGTATGAAATAGTGATGAGAGATGCTGACTATGAATATATGGAAACTATCTGAATTATTTTCGTATTTTTTCCTAAGTCTAAATTAAAAGGCAGAGATAGTCAGATTAGATTTAAAAAAGGTAGACCCAAGTATAGGCTGTCTTCAAGAGGACATAAAGAAGCTAATTTGCCCCTTCTGAACTCCTCCAAACCTACTAGAAAGTGACAGTAATGGAGTAACTGTGTAATAGAGTTTATTACAGGATCTACAGCAATCTGGGATAGGGATAAAGGTTTTGGTAGACTGTGACATATCTGACTCTAACAACTTTTTGGTTGATTTAGTGTCATAAAAAATGTTTTTGTATGACAAAGAAAAAACTTTTACTATGATGATAAATTCTGACCACCTCAGGAAAATATTAAAAACTACTATATAGCTCAACTATGCAATTCCTTACAAGACAGGTTTGCCCTATGTCCCTATTAATGGGTTTTATCTAATTTTAAAAAACTTTTATGCATTTCCATTTGGGGAAATATAATGAACCAAATAACTTGAGAAATTATTTGCTACAAATCCCTAGAAATGTTGAGTTAAATATAACAAACTTTAAAAAAAAATATTTCTGAGTTGGAAGAAAAAAAGAATTTCCCTAGAGGGGAAAAAAAAAAAAAAAAAAAAGAAGGAAATAAAGGCAAAGCAGTGGTTACAAGGATGGCCATTATAGTTATCCTTGGAGGATTTTCTATCTCAATGACATAGTGCCTTGGGACTTAATACTCCTTTTCAAAGACCAAATACAGGCCTTGCACCTCTCTTTATTCTCTTCCCTTTCTTTCTATCTAAGGGCTACTAAAGTGAAGAGATGGACTAAAACAATTCATTTGTGGGAAAAGGGAGACAATATACAAGTTTGTCTGTATTAAGTTAAGCTCTAGATGGTCAGGTACAACAAAATAAGTCTTTCATAAGAATTTTTAATCACAGGCCTGCCTTTAACCAATTTGGTGTTTAAATTTTCACTGCAGGGAAATACTGAAATTCCCCAACCAGAACATTGAACAGAAAAAGTAGTCCAAAGTCTACGCTAGCCCTGGCTACTAGGCAAAATCAAACAAAAAGTCTTTTAGAGCAGTATATCCTCAATCTAGGCATCAGCAAAATTTCCAGAGATAAAACTCCAATAATGCGTTTTCAATCCAAGGATACAAACTCATAAGAAAACAAACCATTATGAATAAAGATCAGCAGAAACAGAGAAGCAGCGCCCCAAGGACCTCAGAAAATAACACATTAACTACATATAAAATGTTGAAAATTAGGGCAGCACCTGTGGCTCAGAGAGTAGGGCGCTGGCCCCATATACCGAGGGTGGTGGGTTCAAACCTGGTCCCAGCCAAAACTGCAAAAAAAAATAGCCGGGCGTTGTGGCAGGCGCCTATGGTCCCAGCTACTTGGAAGGCTGAGGCAAGAGAATCGCCTAAGCCCAAGAGCTGGAGGTTGCTGTGAGCTGTGATGCCACGGCATTCTACTGAGGGGGACAAAGTGAGACTCTGTCTCAAAAAAAAAAAAAAATGTTGAAAATTAATCAATTTAAAAAATAAGAAAAGAACATGACACTTGAATAAAAGCACACGTTTGAAATAGATAAAACATATCTAAAGAGAATTAGTAAACTGAAATACAGATCTGAAGAAATTACTCAGAATGGAGCACAAAGACAGAAAATAAGAAAGGTTAAGAGATAAATGGAAAGAACACCAAGTTCCAAGAAATTTTCAGTAAGAATTACAGAAAAAGGGCGGCACCCACTGCTTAGTGGGTAAGGGCGCTGGTGGGCAGGTTCTAACCCAGCCCAGGCCTACTAAAACAACGACAACTGCAACAACAAAAAACATAGTTGGGCTTTTTGGCGGGCAAAAGTCCCAGCTACTTGGGAGGCTGAGGCAAGAGAATCACTTAAGAGTCTGAGGTTGCTATAAGCTGTGACATCACGGCATTCTACCCAGAGCAACAGCTTGAGACTCTGTCTCAAAAAAAAAAAAAAAAAAAAAGAATTACATAGAAAAAAATCCAGAGCTCATCATGCAGAGACAGACAAAATTTCTCCAAATATTCAGAATTGATGTGAGAAGTTATACTATTTCTTTTATTTTTTTAGAGACAGAGTCTCACTTCATCGCCCTTGGTAGAGTTCTGTGGCATCACAGCTCACAGCAACCTCCAACTCCTGGGCTTAGGCGATTCTCTTGCCTCAGCATCCCGAATAGTTGGGACTAAATGCGTCCGCCACAACGCCCGGCTATTTTTTGTTGTTGTTGTTACAGTTTGTCTGGGGCCGGGTTCAAACCTGCCACCCTAGGTATATGGGGCTGGTGCCCTACCCAATGAGCCACAGTCGCCACCCAAGTTACAGTATTTCTTAATGGAAAAAAATATGTATTGAGGAATTGAATTTCAGAAACTAAGTACCAACATTTTATAAACAACTCACATGATTAAATCTTCTTGTGAAGGCAACTGCATTTGGTGCAGAACTATATTTTTCTTTTTTATTCCATCCACAACTTGAAAGCTCCTAGAAAATTAAGGTGAAAATTAAATTCAAGAAACAGCCCAGTTTTCTCATTGTATTATAGATTATTACAGACACTTTGTGCCCTTCCTAGAACCTCTTTACTTAACAGGAACATATCTAATATGATACCAATTCAGTTAAGTCACAAAAACAAATGTGATTAGAATATAAGAGAGTAAAATTATTCATCTATAAAATAAAGGTAAACTTATATAACATAGGCAGAAAATTGGTGGATTCTTCTCCAAAGAGATTTAAATCTCAAGAGGAAAGATCCACAGATAATGAAAGTTGAGCATTCCACAACATATAGTGAAGATTATGAGTTGTCAAGTTCAATTTAATATTAGAGTTCATAATCAGCTTTTTAGAATCTGCTTCTTCGAGCTGACAATCAGTGACCCTAGATATAAGACATTCCTTTAAATTATAAATGTAGGCTATAGATTACAGTCGTATTGCCAATATATGTGATGTTGCCACCAATAAAAATCACAGATACTTTCACATCACATTATACTTGGTACAGATATATCAAAAATATCATTATACTCATCCATTCTTCAAATTTATGGTAGTTATTATTCACGTCTAGATTTTAACATGTTAATAAAAAGTATATATATTGCTATATAATAACTTTTCAAAAAACATTTTGTTATATTATTTTAATAGAACTGATTTCCTTTGATTTTAAAGAAGGGTTTCTATTTCATAGGTTTCAGTCTGCCAAAGGGGTCCAAGGTCCAAAATAGGATAAAAAAATCTCTGCAATCCAACAAAAGCAAGAGAGAAAAACCATAGGGAAAAAGAAAAAACTCTGAGGAAATGGAAAGAGGGCAGGGAACAGAAGAAAATTAAGATAAAGACAAATCCGTATCATTATTACTCTCAGATATGAAAAGATGTTGCACCCACCAGGCGAAACAGAGGACATAACAAAGAAATAAAGAACAAAACACAGCTTTTAGGGTGGCGCCTATGGCTCACAGGATAGGGCACCGGCCCCACATACCAAGGGTGATGGGTTCGAACCTGACCCCAGCCAGCTAAAACAGCAGTGGCAACTGCAACAAAAATAGCTGGGCATTGTGGCAGGCACTTGTAGTCCCAGCAACTCGGGAGGCTGAGGCCAGAGAATCACCCATCAACCTAGCCCAAGAGCTGGAGGTTGTTGTGAGCTGTGACGCCATCGCACTCTACCAAGGGTGACAAAATGAGACTCTGTCTCAAAAAAAAACCCTACAGCTTTTAGAAATGAAAAATGTAAGAGAAATTAAAAGGTCAGTAGAAATTTGTGACAAGAAGTGATTAAAGTTTTTAAACAAAAAGCTAAAAATAGGAGAGAAATAGTTTTATGTTAATTAAAAAGTCCGTAAGAGTCAGTATCTGAAGAACAGGAATTTTTAGAGAGAACAGAGAAACTAGTGAAAAGTAATCAAAAATGCGATTCAAGAGGGCGGCACCTGTGGCTCATCGAGTGGGGCGCCGGCCCCATATACCGAAGGTGGTGGGTTCAAACCCAGCCTCAGCAGAACTGCAAAAATAGAAAAATAACCAGGCGTTGTGGCGGGCCCCTGTAGTCCCAGCTACTCAAGAGGCTGAGCCAAGAGAATCTCCTAAGCCCAGCAGCTGGAGGTTGCTGTGAGCTGTATGATGCCATGGCATTCCACTGAGGGCAAAAAATTGACAATCTTAATAAAAAAAAAAAAAAAAAAAAAAAAAAAAAAAATGCAATTCAAGAAAATGTCTCAAAACTTAAAGAAAACACCTACATGGTGCTCAGTACAATGAATAAAAAGGAAAAAAAAAAGACTCCAACTAAGGCATAGTAAGAGATCATAAAATGTATCAGAGATTCAAAAACAAAAAAACAAGCATACAGAAAACCAGGAATCCTTAAGATATCAAATATCTCAAAAGTAGCGCTGGAATTAGACAACTGAAGCAATGCCTTCAATTTTGCCTTCAAAATCTCTATTTTCTAGAACTTTTCCTCCAACAAAAATATCAACTAAGTATGAAAGAGGACTATAGACGTTTTTAGGAACGAGCATCTCAGAGAAATTGCCTTCTATGCTCTTATTCTCAGAGAGCTAACAGAATGTTTTTTTTTTTTTTTTTTTTTTTTGAGACAGAGCCTCAAGCTGTCACCCTGGAGAGAGTGCTGTGGCATCACAGCTCACAGCAACCTCCAATTCCTGGGTTCAAGCGAGTCTCCTGCCTCTGTCTCCCAAGTAGCTGGGACTACAGGCGCCCACCACAGCGCCCGGCCATTTTTTTGGTTGCAGACGTCATTGTTGTTTGGCGGGCCCAGGCTGGATTCGAACCCGCTACCTCAGGTATACGTGGCTGGCGCCTTAGCCCATTGAGCCACAGGCACCAAGCCTCAGCTCAAAATTTCTTGATGGTGCTCCTTCTCTACCAGGATAAATTTTACATGTTTCTGCTGCTGGAGCAGGAAGGACAGAGGGA
>CAUYRH010127972.1:0-10832 GCA_963574655.1 Perodicticus potto | reverse complement strand
GTAAAGCCACGGCACTCTACCAAAGGCAACAAAATGAGACTCGTGTCTCTAAAATATATATATATATATATTTTTTTTTTTTTGTAGAGACAGAGTCTCATTTTGTTGCCTTTGGTAGAGTGCCGTGGCTTTACAGCTCACAGCAACCTCCAGCTCTTGGGCTTAGGCGATTCTCTTGCCTCAGCCTCCCGAGTAGCTGGGACTACAGGTGCCCACCACAACGCCCGGCTATTTTTCTATTTTGCAGTTCGGCTGAGGCCGGGTTTGAACCCGCCACCTTCGGTATATGGGACTGGCGCCCTGCTCACTGAGCCACAGGCACCGCCCAAAATAATATATTTTTTAAATTTTTTTTTTTTTTTTTGTGACAGAGCCTCAAGCTGTCACCCTGGATAGAGTGCTGTGACATCACAGCTCACAGCAACCTCCAATACCTGGGCTCAAGCGAGTCTCTGGCCTCCGCCCCCCAAGTAGCTGGGACTACAGGCGCCCGCCACAACGCCCGGCCATTTTTTGGTTGCAGCTGTCATTGTCATTTGGCGGGCCTGGGCTGGATTCGAACCCGCCAGCTCAGGTGTACGTGGCTGGCGCCTTAGCCTGTTGAGCCACAGGTGCTGAGCCAAAAAAAAAAAAATTTAATTGACCTTAGCTCCCTAGGGGGAGAACTGCATAAGAGCCTACAGGTTATGATATCATATGTGCTTAACACTAACTTATCTGTTGACTGTTCCATCCCACTTCATGAAACTTAGTCAGAAATGGGAAATACTCCTTTCATTTCCTTTGAAGTATCCATTTTTTTCTTCAGGCTTTGTGTTATCATTTGAGACATAGATTGGCATTTACTTACAGATGTTTTTTACTTGTTTCTTTCAGTGAGTGTGTCCGTTTAAAACCAACTGACATACAGCCGGACATTTTCAGCTATCTCTTACATTTGATGTACACTGGGAAGATGGCGCCTCAGCTGATTGACCCTGTACGGTTGGAACAGGGGATCAAGTTTCTGCATGCATACCCACTGATCCAGGAAGCCAGCCTCGCCAGCCAGGGAGCCTTTGCTCATCCTGACCAAGTGTTCCCCCTGGCTTCCTCATTGTATGGTATTCAGATTGCAGATCATCAGTTGAGGCAAGCCACCAAGATTACTTCAGCACCTGAAAAACTTGGGCGAGAGCCAAGGCCACAGCCCACCAGAATGAGCCAGGAACCCGTGCCAGAGGCCTCACAGCTTTCCCAGCTGACTTCCAATCTGGCCCAGGTGAATCGGACAAACATGACCCCCTCGGACCCACTGCAGACCTCACTGTCTCCGGAACTTGTTTCCACTCCTGTTCCTCCCCCTCCCTCCGGGGAAGAGACCAATCTGGAAGCCTCTTCCTCTGATGAACAACCTGCGTCGCTCACAATAGCCCACGTCAAGCCGAGCATCATGAAGAGGAACGGAAGCTTCCCAAAGTACTATGCTTGCCACCTGTGCGGACGGCGCTTCACCCTCCGGAGTAGCTTGCGTGAGCACCTCCAGATTCACACGGGAGTCCCCTTCACATCCAGCCAACAGGGGGAAAGCCGCGTGCCCCTGTCTCTCTGTAGCAATGCCGCTGACCTCGGGAAAGATGCCATGGAAGTGCCTGAAGCTGGGATGATCAGTGACAGTGAGCTGCAGCACATCTCAGATTCTCCAATCATCGATGGACAGCAGCAGTCAGAAACCCCACCCCCCTCAGACATCGCTGACATTGACAACTTGGAGCAGGCAGACCAGGAGAGGGAGGTGAAGAGGCGCAAGTATGAGTGCACGATCTGTGGACGGAAATTTATCCAGAAAAGCCACTGGAGGGAGCACATGTACATACACACCGGCAAGCCTTTCAAATGCAGCACCTGCGACAAGAGTTTTTGCAGGGCCAACCAGGCTGCCCGCCACGTGTGCCTCAACCAGAGCATCGACACGTACACCATGGTGGACAAACAGACTCTGGAGCTCTGCACGTTTGAGGAAGGTAGTCAGATGGACAACATGCTGGTACAAACCAACAAACCCTACAAATGCAACTTGTGTGACAAAACATTCTCAACTCCCAATGAGGTTGTTAAACATTCATGCCAAAACCAGAACTCGGACGTCTTTGCCCTAGAGGAAGGGCGGTCTATTCTGCTGGGCAGTGGGGACTCCGAAGTAACGGAACCTGACCACCCGGTGTTAGCGTCCATCAAAAAGGAACAGGAAACCGTATTGTTAGACTGAATGTTACTTATCTTTTAAAAAACTGTCATTTTTACTAAGACTATCATCCTTCCCTTCCCCCAATTCAGAACTGTAGTTCTCTGTGGCATGATACAAACAGGTCCCTGTTCCCATCTCCTCTTCGCCTCCTCCCCATCCCAGCCCCACCTCTGTGAAGGTTTTGTGCATTATAAACCTGGAATGTGTCTACTTTAATTCAGGGGATATTGGAAAGATAACGGTCAGTAGTACTTATAAACTCAAATAGATTTTGAGAAGTTTTAGATTATTTAAAAGCATACTTGGAACTAATGAAGGGTATATAACAAAACAACTAGAATGCAATTTGGTAAGCTGAAATTATGACTCTCCCTGGGTATTAAGTCTTCCTTCTCAGAAAACTATAGTCAGAAAAGCATGCTTCTTAAGAGTGATACTTCTGGGCTCTGTACTATGCAAAATCGAGAAGGTGTGGGGAAACTTTAAACCCCCCAAAAAGTTATTAGTATTTATCCTCCAGGTGTCTTTATTTCAGAATGCATCCTTTGAGATTATGTCCAATTAAGAAAAATCATTAGTTAAGAAATCGACTTTAACAGAACACAAAAGAGAAAAAAGTAATAATGTGATGGCAATCTTAATTTGGGGATAAAAGAAGCTGTGAGTTTGTGTGTTTGTAAAAGAAAATGTGTGGGTACTTGCTATAAACGGGCAAATTAATGCACATGCCTTATCTGATTGCTGGCTTCTTTCCGTGTGGAACAACAAGAAAATGCTATATTTTAGTTTCTGACAAATTTGTTGTCTGTTTTAAAAATCAAATTCGAAAGTGCTATTCTATAAATTGAGTAGAAAATAACATGCCATTTTCTAGCAGGTGCCAGTGGTAATTCATTTTCATGCCATCCAGCTGCTTTTTGAAATCAGAATATATACCACAGGGAAAAGGATGAAAGAATGTGCATTTTACATGGGAAAGTTGTGAGCAGAAGATGTAGTAACTTTAATAACTTAAAAAGTCAACATTAATACTTTACTGGCAATAATAATCGAAGCATCAAAAATGGCAAAAGGAAATCAGGACAAAAATCTAATTGCTGTTTGGGGAAAAACTTGATTTTGATGTTTATTCTCTAGTTTTTCTTATCTTTTTAATGCCTGAAATTTTCTCCATTGGCCTGAATGCAGTCCATTAATCTTCCCTTAGGCCAATAAAAGGATGGTCTCAAAGGACAAAATAGGAGCCAGAAATAAGGACTGAAGGGGAAAGGGAAGGGGAAAATAGTTAATAGCTATACTCCGTGTACATGTTAAAAACTGAATATCCCATCATCCTATTTCATGTATAGCTGAGTTCTCAGATTTGTAAGTTTTTATACATCCTTTCATTGAATAAATGTTTAATTAAATGAGCATGTGATTTGATTTCTGTGTATCTGCCCAGAGAATACAGGAAAGGGAAGCATAGGAACCCTGTGCGAGGATCCATTCTCTAACTGTATCTTGTCTTTCTGCGGGACTGTGGGCAGTTCCCCAAAGCGAGTGGCGTGTTCCACATTTGTAAAATGAAGATGTTGATAACTGCATTACGTCATAAGATTGTGAGAATTGATCTCACCAGGAATGGGTATAGAGATCACCTTACCTAACTTTCTTTTACAAGGAAGAAAAAGGAGGCCAGGGGATGTTTGCCTAAAAATGATACAAGTTCAAAGTGCAATGTAAACCTTGATTATTAAATATTGAGGCTCGGCTCCTGTGGCTCAACGGGCTAAGGCGCCAGCCACATACACCTGAGCTGGTGGGTTCGAATCCAGCCAGACCTGCCAAACAATGACGGCTGCAACCAAAAAAATGGCCGGGCGTTGTGGCGGGCACCTGTAGTCCCAGCTACTCGGGAGGCGGAGGCAAGAGACTCGCTTGGGCCCAAGAATTGGAGGTTGATGTGAGCTGTGATGCCACTGCACTCTATCCAGGGTGACAGCTTGAGGCTCTATCTCAAAAAATAAATAAATAAAATAAATAAATATTGAGCATTTTCCACTTTCTACATCGTAAATGAGAGGCTTGTGGCAAGTTGGTGTTTCTTAATGCCTGTGAAAGGGTAAGTCGGGTGTGCCTCTGCAGCCCTCCAAGGCACTCCATACCTTGGCACTCCATACTCCAGCCTTGAAGGAACAAGAGAATCAGCCAGAGGGTAGCAGGCGCCTGCAGTACCAGCTACTTGGCAGGCTGAGGCAAGAGAATCGCTTAAACCCAAGAGTTTGAGGTTGCTGTGAGCTGTGATGACACAGCACTCTACCGAGGGAGACATAGACACTGTCTCAAAAAAAAAAAAAAGCTTTGGAAATTTCTCTTGATGGTGATCTAAGTGATCTAAATATGTTAAGCTTCAGACTTTGAGCTGTCATTCTTCTGGTTCTAACCTTTATTAACACCATTGGTGCTATTTTTCCTTTCGGAGAATAATAGAAAGTGGCTCACAGGCCTGGCACAGTAGCTCACATCTGTAATCCCAGTACTTTGGGTGGCCAAGACAGGAAGATTGCCTAAGCCCAGGAGTTCAAGACCAGCCTGGACAATATAGTAAGACCTTGTCTCTAAAAAAAGAAAGAAAGAAAAATTAGCCAGGTGTAGTGGTAAGTACCTATAGTCCTCACCACTAGTGATTAATCAGAGCCTAGAAATTTAAGGTTGTAGTTAGCTATGACCACACCACCACACTCCAGCCAAGGTGACAGAGCAAGACCTCAACTCTAAAAATTAAAAATACTATAAATCATTAAAAGTGGCTCACTCATTCGTCAGATGTTGCTAAAAAATAGATTTTCTAAAATGCCATAGAAAATACAGCTTTATAGCCGGGTGTTGTGGCGGGCGCCTGTAGCCCCAGCTACTGGGGAGGCTGAGGCAAGAGAATCGCCTAAGCCCAGGAGTTGGAGGTTACTGTGAGCTGTGTGATGCCACGCACTCTACGGAGGGCGATAAAGTGAGACTCTGTCTCTACAAAAAAGAAAGAAAAAAAATACAGCTTTAGGCTCGGCACCTGTGGTTCAATGGGCTAAGGCACCAGCCACGTACACCTGAGCTCGCGGGTTCGAATCCAGCCCGGACCCGCCAAACAACAATGACGGCTGCAACCAAAAAATGGCCAGGCGTTGTGGCAGGCGCCTGTAGTCCCAGCTACTCGGGAGGCGGAGGCAGGAGAATCGCTTGAGCCCAGGAATTGGAGGTTGCTGAGCTGTGATGCCACGGAACTCTATCTAGGGTGACAGCTTGAGGCTCTGTCTCAAAAGAAAAAAGAAGAAAATACACCTTTAGTGGAAAGACAGCAGGTAGCTGTGGATAATGGTGTAAAAATGGAGGGTAGACCCCGAACTTTGCTGGTTAATTTGCTTCTGAAGTTTCACTTTGCAAGAAAAGGAAAATGCTAAGGCATCCAAAAATGAATCCTTCAGTTCAAAATTTCAAGCCTTAAAACACAGGACATGGCTGCAATTAAGAAGATACAGGCACTTAGGATTCTTGGGGAGGTCGGTACCTCCAGCAATTTAGCTGGAGATTATGATGGGGCAGGGGTGGCTCGGCACCCATAGCACAGTGGTTACAAAGCCAGCCACGTACACCAAAGCTAGCAGGTTTGAAACTGGCCCAGGCTAGCTAAACAATAATGACAACTGCAACAAAAAATACCTGGGCATTGTGGCAGGCACCTGTCGTCCCAGCTACTTGGGAGGCTGAGGCAAGAGAATCGCTTAAGCCCAAGAGTTTGAGGTTGCCATGAGCTGCAACGCCATGGCACTCTACCAAAGGTGACATAGTGAGACTCTGTCTCAAATAAATAAATAAATAAATATGATGGGGCAGGGGACGTGCTCTTCACTATTCACGAGGTGTGAATTCTGAGACAAAACTTCTAGGTGGGCTCAGTGCCTGTGGCTCAACGGGCTAAGGCGCCAGCCACGTACACCTGAGCTGGCGGGTTCGAATCCAGCCTGGGCCTGCCAAACAACAATGACGGCTGCAACCAAAAAATGGCCAGGCATTGTGGCGGGTGCCTGTAGTCCCAGCTACTTGGGAGACGGAGGCAAGAGACTTGCTTGAGCCCGGGAATTGGAGGTTGCTGTGAGCTGTGATGCCACAGCACTCTATCCAGGGTGACAGCTTGAGGCTCTGTCTCAAAAAAATAAAAAAATAAACAAAAAAACTTCTAGATAGAGTGTAGTTTACTGTAATGGAATATACCCAAGTTGACATTTGCATTTTTATGACAATTTACAGAACTCTCCAAATATTTACATGGCATTTTCCTTTAGTCTTCTATTTAGGTCTAGAACAAAGGATTCTTATTTCTGGAAATAAGAATAAAGGATTCATTTTCAGACAGAAAAGATTTAGGCTTGGAAGTCTTTACACACAAGTAAAAAGCTAAGACACAAAACCATTAACTGTCTTTTCTAGAACTAGCTCCTTAATGCACAACTGTAATTAGATCAACTATTAGCAAATCTCTAAATAAGATGAAAATTAGACTGTGGCCATTGTTAGTGTGAAGAAAATGGACCAGGATGAGATGATATTCTTTGGTTTCATGCTCAGGGAGATCAAAATATTTTGAAACGTGAAAAACTGTTATTAAATGCACAAATCAAACTTGTGTTCTCTGAGCAATGTACACCTGCCCCACTAAAATTCTCTGGTTTAGGGGAAGATGGACCCTTGTGAAGGCTGCACCACAGATCCTACACTGGGTGTCCCCTTACTGGGCGCTTTCATTTACTCATCCTGACAGTCCTGTCAAACATGTTTCTGGTTTTTGTATATAAGAAAACTGAGACCCAGAGAGGTGAGTAACTTTTCTGAGATGACCCAGCCTAAAGTAAACATTCAAGATTCAACCCCTTATGTGGCTCATTCAAAAAGCAATGTTCTTTCTACCTACTCCTGATTTTAACACCCAACACACAATACTTGACTACCAGCTGGCAACTGACAAGTCTTGTGCAATTGACAAGCTTTCCATGCAACAAAAAAGCAAGCACAAGGGCAAAAAAAAATGTAAGATCTAGCTTTTCTTGCTCACCTGGCCTACTATTTTGTGTTTGGCTTTAAACCTAGGTCTGTCCAAATTAACTTGCACTACCCCGCAAGCATTTCTGAGATTAGAAACAATTAGGGAGAAAAGGGAAGGAAAAACATTTTTTACTTCTTAACCTCTTTATTCTAATAAGGCAATTCTTTACAGCTTATTTATCTATCTACTTATTTATCTTTATGTATTTACTTACAGACATGGTCTCACTTTGTCCTCAAGCAGTCCTGCCTCAGCCTCCCCAGTAGCTGGGACTACAGGCAGGTGCCACTATGCTCTACAAGATGCCTATTATGTGGCTCGGCACCTGTGGCTCAACAGGCTAAGGCGCCAGTCACGTACACTTGAGCTGGCGGATTCGAATCCAGCCTGGGCCCACCAAACAATGATGGCTGCAACCAAAAAATGGCCAGGCGTTGTGACGGGCGCCTGTAGTCCCAGCTACTTGGGAGGCAGAGGCAAGAGACTTGCTTGAGCCCGGGAATTGGAGGTTGCTGTGAGCTGTGATGTCACAGCACTCTGCCCAGGATGACAGCTTGAGGCTCTCTCTCAAAAAAAAAAAAAAAGAAAAAGAAAAGATGCCTGTTATGTTTAGATATATATATTTTTTAAAAAGGGATAATTTCTAAGCTATAGCAGAGTTTAAAAAGAAAATGTAATTATTTTCACCACAATGCTATACCCAAGTCCTGGTCACGTTAGCCTAACATCTGTGTTATCACTTAAAAGCTCAGCTTTCTCACATATAAAAAGTTGGGCCAGAGGCTTCCAGAGCAAGATGGCGGCCGAGTTAACAGCTTCCTTGCAACTGGGCACAGTGAGACTGGGGAGAGAAGACTTCAGACATCTCTGGCTGGCGGAATCTACCCAGAAACGTCCCTTTGGGGACACAGGGAGACAACATGAGACTTCTGGACCCCCTGAGGAATGCAAAAGCAGTGGAGAACTGGCAAGTGGTTGCATGTGTTCATTTGGTCTAATCCTGCCAGCAGCTGTAGGTACAGCAGCAGTGAGACTGCAAACTGGAAAGGCCTTACCTGTGAGCTATTTGGGTTTTTTTGGACTTGGCACTCAGTTGAACTACCTTGGGAGAACTTGGGCAAGAGTGCAGAGGTCTTTGAATGTTGTCTAGGGCCCCACACTGAACCACTGAGCCAGACGAAGCTACCAGTGTTTGGCTGTGGGCCCTGTGGAGCCATTGTGGGAGAACTGCCCCAGGAAGCTCCACCCTCAGGGTCACAGAATAAGCATCAGGTGGGAACCAGTAATCTAGTGACTGAGTAGCCTAAAGGCGGGGACTGAGACGCCTTGCAGCCTTAGCCCTCAGGGGCATAGGGTGAGACCAGTTTTGGCACACTGGGTAAGTGAATAGCCACTTAAGGAGTGATCCCAGCGATAAACGCTTTCCTGGGAAAGCTTCTGCTTAGCCCAAGTTAGCAATTTAAAGTGCTTTCTAAGCAGGCTGAGGAGGATTTAGGCTCTATACCCTGCAGGGTTTGAGAAATCATTAGAGGCCTCCAGTCTCCATTTTGGACAGCCATATCAGCATTGTGATTAACATATCTTTTTTTTTTTTTTTCCAGACAGAGCCTCAAGCTGTCCCCTTGGTAGAGTGCCGTGGCATCACAGCTCACAGCAACCTCCAACTCCTGGGCTCAAGTGAGTGTCCTGCCTCCACCTCCCAAGTAGCTGGGATTACAGGCGCCCGCCCCAAGACCCGAGCCATTTTTTTGGTTGCAGCTGTCGTTTTTTGGTGGGCCCGGGCTGGATTCGAACCCACCAGCTCAGGTGTACGTGGCTGGTGCCTTAGCTGCTTAAGCCACAGGCACCGAGCTGTGATTGACATATCATACCCCAGAAGATCACCTGTTGCTCAGACAATATTCAGCAATATATACATACTGCTTTGGTTTTGGTTCTTTTTTGGTTTTTTGTTTTTAATTTCAACATTTTCCTTAAAGATTTTTCTTGTCTTTTTATTTCTTCATTTTTCGAGTTTAAATATAATTTTCCATTGTTGCCTTTTTCAACAATTAGAACTTCATTTTTACTAGTGTTTCTACCCCTATTACTTGGTTTTTTCCTCAATTTTATCCCATAAAGTTTTCAGTTTGCTTGTTTTGGTTTGATTTATTGCATTTTTGTCTTTCCTCTCTACTTGGAGGAGGTGGGGTACTGTGTCCAAACAGGCTGGCAAAGAGCTCCTGACCTAACCACCCAACCCAGCAACCCCAGAGGTTGGGGGTTCTTAAGGTTGGGTCAAAGTACCCTACTGTACACTTATATTGCACCTGTTCCCCTCTTTCTGTGCCTCTTTTCTTTTTGTCAATAGTTGCTTCTACCCACCCTCTCTCCTTTCTCCTTTCTTTTTTTTTTTTTTTTTTTTGCAGTTTTTGGCCAGGGCTGGGTTTGAACCCGTCACCTCTGGCATATGGGGTCGGCGCCCTACTCCTTTGAGCCACAGGCGCCACCATCCTTTTTCTTTTCTGTTCTTTTTGTTTTCTTTCTTTTTTCCCTTCTTGCTCTTCAATCTTCTCATCCTTCTGGTCCTGTACCAAAAGGACTCATCAAAACCTTAGTCCAGAGGCATGGCAACTTAAAGAGCAGGAGGAAGTCAAAGGAAAATTAGGGCAAGGAAACAGATAAAAGAAATCACTTATGAGGAAGAATCAGCAGAAAACTCCTGACATCATGAAAAACCAGTCCAGAGCAACCCCCCCAGGGGACTGTGAGGTAGCTACTGCAGAGGATTCCACCTATAAGGAAATGTTAGAAATGACAGATAGGGAATTTAGAACACAGATGATGAAAACAATCTAGGAAATGAAACAATGAAGGAAACTGCTGATAAAGTGGAAAATAACCAAAAGGAAATCCAAAAACAGAATCAATTAAGAGATGAATGCTTGAAGAATATAAAAAGGATATAGCAGAGCTAAAGGAACTGAAGCAGTCAATTAGGGAATTTAAAGATACAATAGAAAGTATCAACAACAGATTAAACCATGCAGAAGAAAGAATCTCAGAGATAGAGAACAAAGGTCTTGAGATAACTCAGATAGTTAAAGAGGCAGAAAAGAAGAGAGAGAAAGCAGAACATTCACTGACAGAATTATGGGACTCTATGAAGTGTTCAAACATAGGAGTTATAGGTATCCCAGAAGGGGAAGAAGAATGCCCCAGGGGAATGGAAGCCACACTAGAGAATATTATAAATGAAAATTTCCCAAATATCACCAAAGATTCTGACACTCTCCTTTCAGAGGGATATCGGACCCCAGGTCACCTCAACTCTAACTGAGCTTCCCCGAGACACATTGTGATGAACTTGTCCAAAGTCAAGAAAAAAGAAAAGATTCTTCAAGCTTCTAGGTGCCAGTTGACCTACAGGGGCAAATCTATCAGGGTGACTGCAGACTTCTCTAATGAAACTTTCCAAGCAAGAAGACAATGGTCATCTACCTTTAACCTACTTAAACAGAACAATCTCCAGCCCAGAATTCTATATCCTGC
>CAUYRH010127971.1:0-12303 GCA_963574655.1 Perodicticus potto | reverse complement strand
GTCCCAGCTACTTGGGAGGCGGAGGCAGGAGACTCGCTTGAGCCCAGGAGTTGGAGGTTGCTGTGAGCTGTGATGCCACAGCACTCTATCCAGGGTGACAGCTTGAGGCTCTGTCTCAAAAAAAAAAAAAAGAAAGAAAGATATTTCTTTTAGAGTTAAGAAGCTGTTTGTAGGGGCAGGGGGTGAGAAGGAAATCCTGACAGAGTTCCCATATAGCCCATTTATTTGTAGAATTATCACTCAGCCGTGTGAGGAGGGGGAGCTGCGTGTCAAGTCTGGCTTTGTAAAGGGGTGTAGACAGCAGGGTGTTGGCAGTGGTGGGTTGGGTCCTGGTCTTTCGCTTTACTAGCCATGAGACCTTCTGCACCTCAGTTTCAGCAACCGTAAAATGGAAGTAGACGACAGCTCTTACCTCACAAACTGTCATGAAGATTACATGAGGCAGTGCATGTAAGCGCACAAAAAATGTTTATTGTTGTTTTTGTTGTTATTAATAATGAGGAGGAGGAGGAGGCCTGGTTCTTAACTAAGCGTATGCATCAGAGTCACCTGAGGCACTTTTGCAAAATACACGTGCTCACCCAGCCAGGTGTACTGAGTCAGGATCTGGATTTTAACTGCCTCCCCAGTCATTCTGTTGCTCATCCGGGGGCAAGACCCTCTGGGGCTGGAGGTGGTGGCCATGACTGGAACCAGGGAGGCCAGTGCAGCCCCCACTGACGTGCAGGTGTGGCAGGACCAGGCCGTGGTTAGGGCTGGGCTGGAGAGAGTGTGAGCTGGGCAGACTTGAGGCTGAGCAGAGAGGTGGCCAAGCTGTGGTGTCCTTGGGCTGGGGACAGAGGAGGGGAGGAGCCCGGGGTGACTCACAGGGTGCTGAGCTGGGCGAGGGCGTGAGCAGGTGAGATTGTGACAATTCCCATTGGACTCCTGTTGGGATAGCAAGTTAGTATTTTGATCTCTGGGCCCAGGTCTGTGGGGTGGTTCTGGGAGGCACTGGTGGGGAACAGGAGGATAAAGCCATGGCCTGGTCACAGAGCAGGTGTAGAGGGCAGAGTGCCAGGTCACAGGCATTGGCCTCTGCAAAGGCCCATGGCCACCTCTTATTCTGCCCTCCCTAGACGCAGAGAAGAGGCTGGTTCTCACGCAGTAACGCCCTGCTGAGGCCTGCTGGGAATAAACTTGGTCTCATCTGAGGATGAATTATGACTTTGGATCATTTCTTTTCTTCACGGGTCACAAAGTGATCTACGGTCCTTCACAGAGAAGCTTAAACCTTTTCCATTGGCATCCTCAGCACCCCAGTAGGGACAGCGTCTGACCTTACAGTCCTTCACCCCACCCCCAACCCCGTGCTGTCACGATGTTTCCTTAGACGCGGGCTGTCTTTAGACCTGTGATACCAGTCACCCTTTGGTGAGAAGTCATTCCAGTGTCTCTCTCAGAAGCATTTGCATTTAGAATTGTAGGAATAATAGAAATAAGGAAAGCATTGCATTCCTGAGGGAAGGCGACCCTAGAATGAATTATACATTAGTTCATTCTAGAACATTGCTGTCCAGTAGAACTTTCTGTGATGACAGGAACATTCTACGCTATCCAATACAGTGGCCACTGGTCACATGTGGCTATTTTTTTTTCTTTTTTTAGAGACAGAGTCTCACTATTGCTCTGGATAGAGTGCCGTATTGTCACAGCATCCTCCAACTCCTGGGCTTAAGCAATTCTCTTGCCTCAGCCTCCCGAGTAGCTGGGACTACAGGCACCTACCACAACGCCCAGCTATTTTTTAATTGCAAATTGGCTGTGGTCGGATTTGAACCTGCCACCCTCAGTATATGGGGCCGGTGCCCTACCCATTGAGCCACAGGCATCCCCCCACATGTGGCTATTGAGCATTTAAAATGTGGTTAGTAGGACTGAGGAACTGGATTTTTTATTTTAATGAATTAAAATTGAAATTGAAATTGAAAAACAGAAAGCAAGAAGCATGAGGTTACATTTTACACTCACTGGGTCAGTGACAGAGAGGGGAGGACACTAGGGGATGCCACCTCATCTGACTGCCCCATTACTAAATGCCCCATAAAAGGAACTTTGAAAATAGTTCTTGAGATCAAATTGGTGTTCTTTGCCCCCCAGCCCCCACTCCCTGGCTCCGCCCTGGCCTTGTAGGCCCAGGAAGGCAGTGTCTACCGCTGTTCCTCACAGGCCTTTCCCAGCCTTCCCGCCGCCCACTCTTCCCATCTTAGGAGCACTGACTGTCCCCTTCTGGCTGCCCTGCACTCCCTCCCGCCCCTGCTCCTGCCACATCAAGCCCTGCCTCCTCCAAGAAGTCTTCCCAGAGTCCTCGGTCTCTTCTAGGCGAGGCCAGTTTTGGGGCCCTGAACAAGTTCCATTAGACTTCCCAGTCGGGAGTGGGGTGGCAGGGATGGGTCTCTGGAAGATGCAGCTGCAGAGACGTGCATTGGACCCCCGTGTTTCAGACTCCTCTGACACCATGCTCAGCACACAGGATGTCTTGTGCCCCAACCATGACACACACCTACTACAGACGCACAGCACCCAAGCAATGGTTTTGTCAAAATTATACTTACCCTCACTACACGTCATGCCTTGGATATTTTCTATTCTATTCTCTTCATTTTTTAAAGAGAAGTGTTGCTTGTGACTCTCCACGGAGTCGTTCCATAAAATGGCCATGGTCACAGGTGCTGCTCAGTGTCGGGGGGTGGGAGGGTGTCAGCTCAGCTCAGAGGCACAGGTGGTACATCTCATCTCTCTGGAAGAGGGTCCTCATAGAGCCAGATGCCACTTCCTGGGTCTGGTGGGCTCACCAGCGCTACTTACCTGGTGGGGCCACAGATAACAAAGAGCAGAGTGAGACATGGGCTCCTGCCTGGCAGCGTTACCACAATGGAGGCATCTTACCTGCCAAAGGACAATGATAAATATATTTAAGGAGCATGCCAGGTGCAAGTGAGTCTTGGCATCCATCTCCCTTCATATTTTAGCCCTGAACTGGAAGTTACTAAAAACAAGACACTTGGCAGGGCACGGCAACTCACACCTGTAATCCTAGTACTCTGGGAGGCTAAGGCAGGTGGATTGCTTAAGCTCACAAGTTCGAGACCAGCCTGAGCAAGAGTGAGACCCTGGTCTCTACTAAAAATGGAAAACGGAGGCAGGAGGATCACTTGAGGCCAAGAGTTTGAGGTTACTGTGAGCTGTGATACAACGGCACTCTACTAAGGGCTACAAGTGAGACTCTGTCTCAAAAAAACCCAAAACAAAACAAAAAACAAGACACTCAGAAATAGCTAAATCAGGCTGACATGGTGGCTCATATTTGTAATCCCAGTGCTTTGGAAGGCCAACTCTGGAGGATCCCTTGAGGCCAGGAGTTTGAGACCAGCCTGGGCAGCATAGTGAGACCCCATCGCTACAGAAAATAAAAAATTAGCTGGGTGTGGCAGTTCATGCCTGTAATCCCAGCTATTCAGGAGGCTGAGGCAAGAGGATCATTTGAGCCCAGAAGTTTGAGGTTATTGTGAACTGTCATCATGCCACTGTACTCTAGCTTAGGTGACAGACCTAGACCCTGTCTTTAACAAAAAAAAGAAAAGAAAAGAAAAGAAAGAAAGAAAGAAAGAAAAGAACTAATCAAAATCCCTGCATCTAGGCTTGGCACCTGTGGCTAAATGGGCTAAGGCGCCAGCCATGTACACCTGAGCTGGCGGGTTCAAATCCAGCCTGGGCCCGCCAGACAACAATGACGGCTGCAACCAAAAAATGGCCAGGCGTTGTGGCGGGCGCCTATAGTCCCAGCTACTTGGGAGGCAGAGGCAGGAGACTTGCTTGAGCCCAGGAATGGGAGGTTGCTGTGAGCTGTGTGCCACGGCACTCTATCCAGGGTGACAGCTTGAGGCTCTGTCTCAAAAAAAAAAAAAAATCCCTGCTTCTAAACCAAGTGCTTTATTTCACCAAGGGCCTCGAACTCAGCTGACATCTAGTGAGTGCATTATCCTGACAGTGGCAATCGGATTTCTCAACCCTCTGTAGAAAAGAAAAGAAATAGCCTGAAAGGTTGGAGTTGGACGTGGTTTTTAGAGACAGATTTGTAGATAACAGAAAAGCAAAGGCTGTAAGGAAACAACGAATGGAAACACAAGCACGTTATGGCGCAGTTCCAGGGATGTCATGGCCACTTCAGTGGGAAAAGGAGACTTTTTAAGGTGTTAGGGAACTGTGGGCCACCTTTTAGCAAGATTTCCCTTCAAAGTGATTAAAGTAGTATTTTTGGAGATTGAAGTTTTACTTTTCAGAAAAAGTAATTCCTGAGAACCTGAGTGATTCTGGGTACGGGATGCTGCCGAGCTGTTCCTGACTAGGGCCGGAAAGCTCCTCGCAGGACCATGTGTTCTCAGGCTCAGGGCCACCCTTTCCCCCTGGCCTCGTCACCCCACGGCTGGAAATATCCCTGTGGACTCTGCCTCTGTTGGAGTCCTTTGTTCACCCCGAGAATCTGTGAATAAATCCGTCTCAATCTGAAAGCTTGCTGATGCCTGGAGAAAAGACTCTGGGCTGGACACACCCTGGGGACGCAAGCCTTGGTGGGGTAGCTTAAATGACCAAAGGGCAGGACAGGGGCCCTTACTATTTGGGCTGGGCGCAGTTTAGGGAGCAGAGTGGGGGTGCGGGCTTGAAGACAATTCTACCCTCTTCACTACTTTGCCACAGTGAGGGCAGCCCACTCACCAAGGCAGGGCCGGTCCCTATTTCTTTGGGACCCAGTCTCTTCCTGGCTCCCTGGCCTCTTGATCCCCAGATCTGCTTATCTCAGTCACCCTGGGTGACTGCAGAGGTACTCACTCCCATCAGTGAGGGACCTCAAAGAAAAGCCAGGTGTTTCTGAGACAAGGAGGCTTACTCCACACCATTGGAGAGAACATGCATCTAGCAGGAGGCGGTGGGGGCTGGGACCTGTCACACACCCGGTTTGTGTCTTAACAATACGTTACTATATATTAGGTGTGTGTGATACATTACACATCCTGTGGTTGATGTTTGCAGATGCAGACTGATTACAAAATGATGAAACCATTTCTCCTGATGGGGGAGACTAACAATAACAATAATAACCTAAATAACAACGTCACCGCTCTTTGAAAAGACTTCAGAGGGTTTACAAAGTTTCATTTTGTGATATATTCCCAAGGCCAGAAATAGAGTAGGATTTGATCAAAGTGGTCTCAAGAAGCTGCCTTAAAGAAATTCTTATTTCAGTGGAAAAATAACAATGGGAGTGGTACAGGAAAACCTCCCAAGCTTAGGCATTCTAACTAGTGGAAATAGGACTCTGATGATGAAATCACAGATGATTTCACAATAACATGGAGAAAGGGGGTGCTGCAGCACCCAACGAGGATGAACGAGTGCAGATTTTCAGTGAGCTTCCTGATTATTTACATTGCGTGATATTTGGGCTGTGATACACTCACGGGTGTGTCAGCATGTCCAGAAGGAACCCACGTCTTCAAGGACTCCCAGTCAACACCAACTTGTTTGCTTTCTTATGGGGACTATTTGGGTTTTTTTTTTTTTTTTTGCAGAGACAGTCTCACTTTATCGCCCTGGGTAGACTGCCGTGGCGTCACACAGCTCACAGCAACCTCCAACTCCTGGCTTAGGCGATTCTCTTGCCTCAGCCTCCCGAGTAGCTGGGACTACAGGCGCCTGCCACAATGCCCGGCTATTTTTCTGTTTTGCAATTCAGCCGAGGCCGGGTTTGAACCCGCCACCTTCGGTATATGGGGCCCTACTTGATGAGCCATGGGTGCTGCCCGATTTTTGTTTTTGTTTTTGTTTTTGTTTTTGAGACACTCTCACTCTGTCGCCCTGGGTAGAGTGCTGTGGCATCACAGCTCAGCAAGCTCAAACTCCTGGGCTGAAGAGATCCTTTTGCCTCAGTCTCTCGAGTAGCTGGGACTACAGGGACCTATCACGATGCCCGGCTAGTTTTTCTATTCAGTAGAGACAGCAGATGCATACTGTTAATGTCGAAGAGAAAGAAAAAAATGCCCAATTTCCAACTCTACCTCCTTTGAGACTAGTCCACAAACTGGGGGAAAAGAGGAACACAGACCATTAAAAGTGGCACAAAGCCCCCAACAGTAGAGGAGATGTTAGTGGAACCCCTTCCCAGAGCAAGACCCACCTGCCCCCACAGGAGGTCATCTGGGTTGGCCAGAGCCCCCAAATTAGCACTTCTGGGGAAAGGTGCTCTACCCAGAGACAAACCCATTAGTCCTAGATTCAAGCAGAGATGAGAGAGCTGAAAACTGTCCTCTCAGCAATGTATTTCTTTTCTAAATTCCACTTTTTTTTTTTAAGATACTCTGTTGTCCAAGTTAGAGTGCTGTGGCATCAGCCTAGCTCACAGCAACTTCAAACTGCTGGCTTCAACTGATCCTCCTGCCTCAGCCTCCCGAGTAGCTGGCACTATAGGTGCCCGTCACAATGCCTGGCTATTTTTAGAGACAGGGTCTTGTTATTTCTCAGGCTGGTCTCGAACTCTTGAGTTCAAACAATTCTTCTGCCTCAGCCTCCCAAAGTGCTAGGATTACAGGCATGAGCCACCTTGCCTGACCTGAATTTATTTTTATTTTATTTTATTTTATTTTTTTGAGACAGAGCCTCAAGCTGTCACCCTGGATAGAGCGCTGTGGCATCACAGCTCACAGCAACCTCCAATTCCTGGGCTCAAGCGAGTCTCCTGCCTCTTCCTCCCAAGTAGCTGGGACTACAGGTGCCTGCAATAACGCCCAGCCATTTTTTGGTTGCAGCCGTCATTGTCGTTTGATGGGCCCAGGCTGAATTCGAACCCACCAGCTCAGGTGTATGTGGCTGGCGCCTTAGCCCATTGAGCCACAGGCGCCGAGCCCTGAATTTATTTATTTTTATTTATTTTTTATTTTTAAATACGTAACAGTTTTATTTTCACATTTCACAATACAAATGAAAACTGCCCCCCCTTTTTTTGAGGCAGAGCCTCAAGCTGTCACCCTGGATAGAGTGCTGTAGCATCACAGCTCACAGCAACCTCCAATCCTGGGCTCAAGCGAATCTCCTGCCTCTGCCTCCCAAGTAGCTGGGACTACAGGCGCCCGCCACAACACTTGGCCTTTTTTGTTTTTTGTTTTTTTTTTTTTGGTTGCAGCTGTCATTGTTGCTTGGAGGCCCAGGCTGGATTCGAGCCCACCAGCTCAGGTGTACGTGGCTGGCACCTTAGCCCGTTGAGCCACAGGCGCCGAACCTGAATTTATTTTTTAATAAAGACCTTGAAACAAGGCATCTCTGGGCTATAGGTGACACAGCCCTGGGAGAGACACTGGGTGACAAAGTCACAACTGAAAATAGTCTTTCTGGAGTGGGGGGTGGGAGCAGGAATTTTAACAAGGGAAAATGTAACATCTTATACGTGGGTTCACTAAAGTAAGTCACCCGAGTACACAGCAGGGGAGGCCTAGGGAACCAAGGGAGCCATTTTCCCACTGACTCCACGTGGAGTAGGAGTGTGAGGCTCAGGAGAGCTGGCTACACACGGAAGGGCAGGAAACCTAGAACAAGGGCGCCCTTCCCTTCTTCTTGCTCCTTGGGACACAGGTTCACCAGGAGTGGGGGTAGGGGCAGGTTCCAGGACTCTGACCAAGTAGGAGCCATCCAGGAGGATCACCGGCAGAGAGAAAAACTGGGGACAGAGGGTGGTAGGGGGCTGTCAGCCTGGAGAAGGGAGGTGACCTCAGAGGGTGAGGGAGGGATAAATTCCTTATGCGTAGGAGGCCAAGCTGGAGGGAGGCAGTCTTGGATTCCCGCAGAGATAGACACCGTGTGATGGCGAATCCCCAGTAAGGGGAAGTTTGCATAGTCTTGGGGTGGCCTTACTGACAAGGACAGCTCAGAAGGGATTTAAGGGCCTGCGTAGGAAGGTGGTGCAAGGATTTCTGAAGTCCCCTCCCAAGATATTCACGGACACCCTGCAGGAGGAGTCAGCAAAGAGGGAAGCACCTTTGTCCGAGAAGTTTGGAGCAGTGGTTGACAAGGCAAACCGAGACATTTGGGTTCAAGTCCTGCTTCTGTCACTTTGGGTGACCTCTGGCAAGGTCCTTAATCTCTCTGTGCCCCCATCCTTTCAGGAAAAAAGAGGAGCATGGCCACAGTACATGTGTGCTAGGATTCTTGTGAGAGTTTGAAAGAGTTAAGCCAAAGTAGACCTGTGCCACACCCGCAGAAAGGGTCACGTGTCAGGTAGCCGATGTGATGGTCATCGTCATCACTACTACCATCATCCTGATTCATAGCACAGTTCCTGAACCCTCTCTATGTGCTGGGCGAGGAGAGATGAGCAGGTTGGGTCTCTGCCTTTTAAAAGTCTCAGCCCAGTGTGGAAGGCTCCAAACTCGCATGTGGAGATGGGGGTGGGCAGTGCCGGGCGTGGTTCATATCACCTGGGCAGGGCTCAGGATGGGGCGGGCTGGGGCCTTGGAAACCAGCTTCTGAAACCATGACATGGCTCAAAAGCATTTTCAGTGTCTTGTCCTGAGCTCTCAGGCTGTTTGCTTTGAGGGTGGCTGTACACAGAGTGCCCCTTCTGTACACCAGGTGAGTTTGGTACTGGCCATTCTGGCTGGGCAGGTCTGAGTACTCAGAGCCCCACCCTGGGCCTCCTGGGCACAGCTGGGGCCCATAGCCCCCATCCCTGACCCTGAGGGCCTGGACACTAAAACTCCATGTGTGCACGGCTTCTGTGCCTGGGACGGTGCTGTGCTGAGAGTGGTGACGTGTCCTACCTCGGGAGATGGGTGGTGTCAGAGTCATCCCCACTTTACAGCTAAGAAAACAGCTAGGACATTAAGTATCTATAAAAGGCAGAGCAGGACTTGAAGCCAAGGTTTCCAATGCCCAGACCAGGTGCCACTTTCATACCCCACCCTGGGCAAGATGACAGGTGACTCAGCTGAGAACCCTGCCCTCCGGGAGGAGATGGCAGCAGCGATCTGATAACTGACCCGCAGCCCAAGAGAAGGGCAGAAGGGCCGTGAGAGCCTGGCCTTCTGTCCCCATCCCCTGCCCCCGCCAGGCCCTTCTGGCAGTGGCCCCCACCTGTCCATTCTTCATAAAAGCGCCCCTCAGTCAGTGGTCATTTTAGAGAAGGAAGGCAGTGGTTTAGAAAAGGAAAACACATTCTTAAGCATCGGTGGCCCTTTTTTCAAACAAAATTTCATTTGACACACTCAAAATTGAAAGCAGAGGGGAACTGTCCTGGGCGCAGAGAGTGCGGGAATCTGTGCGTCACCTCCTGTTTCCTGACCCTTCCTGCCAGCCGCCTCAGCCTCTTCTGGGAAACCCCGTGTAGCCTGTGACCCTTGCTCTTTGTTAATAGGCTCTTCTCCTGGGCAACCCTGGGGAACGTAGGTTCCATGAGGCAGGCTTTGTTTTTGTTCTTACCTAATTGTGGTAAAATATATACAACATAAAATTGACCATTTTAACCATTTTTGAGCGTGCAATGCAGGGGCATTAGGCACTTTCACAATATCATGTAACCAACTCCACCATCCGTTTTCAGAACTTTTCCTCTTCCCCAACTGAAATGCTGTACCCATTAAACACTAACCTCCCCTTCCCCGCCGGCCACCCAGCTCCTGCAGCCACCATTCTGCCTTCTGTCTCTATGAATCTGATTACTGCAGGTGCTCACACAAGTGCCATCACACATTGGTCCTTCTTCGTCTGCCTTAGTCCTCTTAGCATGATGTTTTCAAGGTTCACTATATTGTAGCCTGTGTCGGAAATTCATTTCTTTTTAAGACTGAATAATAGTCCATGACTGTACCACATTTTGTTCATCTTTTCATCCCTCCATGGACATTTGGGCTGTTTCTGCCTTTCAGCTATTGCAAATGAAGAATGCCGCTGTGAACACGAGTGTACCAGGGGCCTTTCGATTCTTTTGGTCTATTCCCAAAGAAGTGGAATGGCTGGATCATATGGTAACTCTCTGCTTCACTTTTTAAGGAACTGCCAGACTGTTTTCCACAGCAGTGGCACCATTTTACATTCCCGCCCGCAATGTCCAAGGGGTTCTCTTGTTCTTGGCTGTATCCCCAGGGACTGGGACAGTGCCCGGAACATTATAGGTGCTTCATAAATATTTGTTGGATGAAGGAATTGGAGGTGTTGGCCTCAGAGCAACTGGGAGCTCTCCTATGTGAAGCCAGCACCCGGTAAACAGGGGCCCTGCACACAAGGCCCCAAGACCTTCCCTCCTCAGCCAGCTCTCAGAGAAGCATCCTTTTGATAGGGTATGATATTTACAGACGCCCCCAGTGTCAAGAGCTACATTGAAGAGGAAATGATGGCAAATAGGGTCACAGAGCTAGAAGTGACAAGGAGGCCAGGGAATATAGCAGCTGGCTTCCATAATGGTGTTTTTCAAACCCATTTGTAGCCCTTGACACCAATTTTTTTGTGGTTAACACCAGCCTTTATGAAAAAATCAAATAGAAAAAAATACCAGGATATATACTGCATGGAAAAAAAGTCTTGAGTATCATTTCGTAAGGCTTTTCAGTGTGACATTTATATACACATGTATTAGATCACAAAGAGTTCAAAATGACTGTTGCATAGCGTCTGCAGCCACTGCTTAAAGAATTCCTAATGGCAGAGAGCTTCTTTCCTCACAAGGAAGCCCACACCATTTAGGGGTTCACTGTAATAGTGGAAGGTCCTGCCTTAATTGGGCGGAACCCATTCTGCAGGTGAGATCTCTCTTTGAGCCTCTTGTTGTGTGCAGGGCCCTGAAATAGGCTGTTGAGATGAAGAGGGCCAGTGGGTGCCTAGAGGAGTTTGGTGGAGAAGATGGGCTGGAGGACAAGCATGCTGCCTGGGGGAGTCCAGGAAGGATGCCAGAATGGGTCCTAAAGGGAGTCCTGAAGGATGAATAGGAGTTTGCTACTTTTGTGTGTGTGTGTGTGTGTGTGTGTGTGAGATAGAGTCTCATTCTGTCGTCCTGGGTAGAGTGCCATGGCTTCCTACTTCACAGCAACCTCAAACTCCTAGGTTCAAGAGATCCTCTTGCCTTAGCCTCCCGAGTAATTGGGACTACAGATGCTTGCCACAATACCCAGCTAGTTTTTTTTCTATTTTTAGTAGACATGGGCCATGGCTCTTGCTCAGGCTGGTCTCGAACTCCTGAGCTCAAGTGATCGTCCCTCCTCAACCTCCCAGAGGGCTAGGATTACAGGTGTGAGCCACCATGCCTGGCCAGGAGTTTGCCATTCTTGCTGAGAGAAAAACTTCCAGGATAGTATGGAGATAAGAAAGAGTATGTTATGTTCAAAGAACAGCCAGTAGCTTGGTCTGGCTGTAGCCCAGGTCCTTACAGAAGCTCAGGTGGGATTGCCAACTGGAGGACCATGAGGTGGAAGAAAAGGCCAATGTCAGATTATGAAAGGTGTTTGTGCCAAGAACTTGAATTTTCACCCTATAGCCAGAGAGGTATCATTTGAGTATTTAGAAAATACATATGCATCAAGCTGTGTATTGGGCTCTGGGAATTAATGAAACGGCTCTCCCCTCAAAAAAGCCAGCACTCTGGTACTGGGAATGGGCTCAAAGTAAAGGATCACACCAAGAGACCATATGGTTATAGAGCAGTGGTTCTCAACCTGTGGGCTGCGACCCACAGGAACCATATTAAAGGGTCGTGGTGTTAGGGAGGTTGAGAAGCACTGTTACAAAGCTGGGATGAGGGTGTGACAGAAAATACCATGGTCTGGAGGCAGGGGCTGAGAAGTGGGCCCTGGTTAGACTGAAGGAGGGCTTCTGTGCAGAAATGAAGTTTGAGTTGAAGCCTGCAGGGTGAGTGGGAGGTCACCAGGGGAGAGTCCTGGAGCACCTGGCAGCTGAGACAGAGAGGTGGGGGTGACGGTCAGCCTGGGGAGGGCCAAGGCCAGGTAGGCCAGGTGGGCCAGGCAGGGCCGGCCTGCAGGAGGGCCTTGGGGTTTCATCCTACAGTGAGGAGCTGTTGCAACGTTCAGCAGGTGTAAGAGAGAGAGAGATGATTTTTATTTCTGTTCTTTCTTTCTTTCTTTTTTTTTTTTTTTTGAGACAGAGCCTCAAGCTGTCACCCTGGATAGAGTGCTGTGGCATCACAGCTCACAGCAACCTCCAATTCTTGGGCTCAAGCGAGTCTCCTGCCTCCACCTCCCAAGTAGCTGCGACTATAGGCGCCTGCCACAA
>CAUYRH010127968.1:0-12771 GCA_963574655.1 Perodicticus potto | reverse complement strand
TTTTTTTTTTTTTTTCCTCTTTAAAGGTTTAGTAGAATTCTGATGTGAAGCCATCTGGACTTTTCTTTTTTGGGGAGATTTCATATAGTCGATTTTATTTCAGTACTTGATACAGGCCTATTCAGCATTTCTGATTCTTTCTGATTAAGTCTAGGAAATTAGCGTGCTTCCAATTATTGGTCAGTTTCTTTCAGATTTTCATATTTCTGAGAATAAAGTTTTTTGTAGTATTCATTAAAGATTTTTTTAAATTTCTGAGGTGTCCGTTTTTATTTCGCCTTTGTCATTTCTGATGATTTTAGGGACTTTAATTTTCTATTTTTGGTTACATTGGCCAAAGGTTTATCAATTTTGTTGAATTTTTCAAAAAACCAACTTTTTGATTCATTGATCTTTTGAATAATTCTTTTGTTTTCGATTTCATTTAATTCTACTCTAATTGTAGTTATTTCTTTTCTTCTGCTGGGTTTGGGGTTGGAATGTTATTCCTTTTCCAGTTGCTTAAGATATCCCATTAAGTTATTGACTTCTGCTCTTTCTGTTCTCTTGAGGAAGGCTTGCAATGATATAAATTTCCCTCTTAGGACTGCCTTTGCAGTTTGCTGCAGGTTCTGATAATTCGTGTCTTCATTATTGTTTTGTTCAAAAAATTTGGCAATTTCCTTCTTAATCTCATCTATGACCCAGCTATCATTAAGCATAAGGTTATTTATTTTCTGTGTTTTTATATGAGTATGCAGATATCTTGTTATTGGTGAGTTCAACTTTTATTGTGTGATGATCTGAGAAAACACAAGGAATAATTTCTATACTTTTAAATTTGCTGAGGTTAGACTTGTGACCTAAGATGTGATTAATTTTGGAGTATGTTCCATGGGCTGATGAGAATGTGTATTCAGTTTTGTTAGGATGAAATGTTCTGTAGTTGTCTGTTAAATTCAATTGTTGTATGGTGAAGTTTAAGTCCAGAATTTCTTTGCTTAGTTTCTTATTGCAGGATCTATGCAACACTGCCAAAGGGGTGTTAAAATCTCCCACTATTATGGTGCTGGAAGATACTAAATTGCTCATGTCTGTTAGGGTCTCCCTTATAAATAGAGCTTGAGTGTTTCCCTTAACAAATATGAAGTGACCATCCTTATCTTTCCTTACTTTTGTTGGTTTAAAGTCTAGTTTATCTACAAATAAAATTGCCACCTCTGCTTTTTTCTGATTTCTGTTTGCCTGGATTATAGATGTCCATCCCTTTACCCTGAGTCTATATTTATCCTTTAAGGTAAGATGAGATTCTTGTAAGGAGCAGATATCTGGCCTGAGTTTTTGTACCCAGTCAGCTAACCTATGCCTCTTAAGAGGACAGTTTAAGCTGTTCACATTAATTGAGAGTATTGATAAGCCTGGTACTATTTTGGGTGTCAGGTTTTTCAAAAGTTCAGTGAACATTTTGTATCTTTTCACTATTGTGGAAATTGGGTTTTGGTCAAGAATTTCAGAGTGAGTTTACTTTGGTGGTAGAGCTTTGTACTGGTCATTATGGAGGATGGGTCTGAGGATATCCTGAAGAGCTGGTTTGGTTATGGCAAATTTCTTCAGTTTGTGTATGTCATTAATGCATTTCACTTCTCCATCATAAATGAAACTCAGTTTTGCTGGATACAGGATCTTGGGCTGAAAGATATTTTGTTTTAGGAGATTGAAGGTCGATGCCATCATCTTCTGGCTTGAAAAGTTTCAGCAGAAAGATCTGTAGTCATTCTAATATTCTTCCCCTTGTAGGTTATGATTTTCTTATGTATGGCTGCTGGTAGGATTTTCTCCTTCATATTAACTTTGGTGAAGTTAATTACAACGTTTCTAGAAGATGCTTTGTTTAGGTTGAGTCATGCTGGTTTCTAAAACTGTCTGCTATCTGAATTTCAGTATCTCTTGCCATGCTTGGGAAGTTTCCTCAATTATCTCTTGTGGTAGAGTATCTGTGCCTTTTGGACCATCCTCTTCTCCTTCAGGGATTCCTATGAGGTGAATGTTTGCTCTTTTGGAGTGGTGCCACAATTCTCTCAGGGAATGATCCGTTTTTGTTTTCCACTTCTCTTCCTTTTTGAGTGTTTGGGAGCATTCAAAAGCTTTGTCTTTAGTGGCAGAGATCCTTTCTTAGGCCTGCTCCATTTTGTTACTGAGGGATTCTACTGTATTTCTCAGATCTTTGAGGGTTGCAAGTTCTTCCTGCAATGTGTGCAAATCTTTGCTGAATTTATCTTTGAATTCATTGAATTCTTTTTTTTTTTTTCCTCAGTTTTTGGCCGGGGCCGGGTTCGGGTTCAAACCCACAACCTCTGGTATATGGGGCTGGCGCCCCACTCCTTGAGCCACAGGTGCAGCCCTTGAATTCACTGAATTCTTGAAACAACTTTTGAATTGCTCCTTGAATTTCTAATTCCATCTTTACCTCCATTCTATTAATCTTATTTGCAATCCAAATTCTGGATTTAATTTCTGACATCTCAGCCATTTGTTTATGAATGGGATCTTATGTGTTGTCTCCTTTGTCATTCCTTGGGGGAGTTGATCTACTCTGATTATTCACGTTGCCAGTGTTTTTCTGCTGATTCCACCCCATGATTATTTTTCACTATTTGGCTAGAGAAGCTGGCAAGGTGAAATTGAATTGAGGGCTCCTGGAATTATAATTAACCAGCCCTTTACCAAAGAACTGGGACTGGTGATTGCAGCTTTTCCATTAGAGCTTTACAAAGGTCCCATTCAGTACTGCAGCCTGAAACTCTGGGGACCTGCTTGGTGTGGTGGGGTAGATGGCTCTGACCTGTATTCAGCTAGTCTCTGACCAATCCTAGTGAATCAGTGGCTTTGGGCTGAAATCTCAGCTGTGGAGATACATAAGCAACTAAGACAACCCCCCCCACCCTCCCAGTCAACAACTGGAAGGGGAGAACCCAACACTCCCACAACAACAGGACCAGGGTACAACCTTGGTGATCCCTGGGTGATCAGCCCAGGTGAAGAGTTCCAAACCAATTGTCCTAGTCCACACAAACACTGATTATGTGGGAGAGTTCCAAAGGTCTTCAGCATCTATGCAGCGGGGGTCCACTGGCAGCTCAAGTGTAACTCACTCTGGTGTTCTGTGGAGTCAGAAAGGCCCACCTAGCAAAATAGTCCAGGGGGCTGGTGCCTCCTTCCGCACCTTGCACCTCTGTCACACCCAAGCACTGGTTGCTCCACAGGGCTATGGTCTAGTTCTCTCCAATGAGCAAATGCGCCAGGGATTTGGGCCTGCTAGAGTCAGAGGGAAGTCAGTGCCTTGTTGGTCAAGTGACCACACTCTGCCACCAGCCAGCTGGGGGAGTTGAAGTCTGATTACTGCTGGTGCTCAATGGAAACTGGGGAGTGTTCCACCTGAGCTCTTTCCAAACCAGAGGTTAACAAAGCAGCAAATGTTTTTCATCCTCAGAGACCATGCCTCTGCCCCAGCCACTCTGCTCCTCTGGTATCCTTGCAGTGCGAGGTCTAGCTCTCTCCAGCAGTCCACAGAATTGGTGAGGTGTCTCTCCATAATTTGACCCTGGCAGGCTCGCTCTTTTAATGCTGCTGCTAGGTGGGAGGTGTCTCCACTTGGGTTTCCACACCTCAGTGGTTCCCTAGCCTCCACCAGTTGAATGGAGACCCAAGTCTCCACCCGCTGCTGAGTTGGTCTTTCTCAGAGCCAAGCCAGCCACCTTCCCCCCTGTGCCTTTTTGCACTATTACCGGGTTCACAGTTACAGTGTAGCTGTGCTACCTCAGACCACGCAATGCCCAGTCTTAACAAAGGACCATGAACATTCTTGTCTCTGCAGGGGTTGGGCTTCTAGACTGCCAGGTCAGGGGGAAGTGTGGACTGGGAGTTCAAAGTGGCAGGGAAAATATTTGTTCAACCTTCATGCCAGGCAAGAGAATGCCCAGGCTCCCAGCAGGGACTCTATGGAGAAGGAATTCCAGCTTCCAGCAGCTCACTCCTGTGGGCTGAGAGAAGAGGACCTTAGTTCACGGCTCACTAGTAGAGATCTCACAGCAAGCAAGCAAGTCTCTTGGGGGAGGGGATGGACACATGTCCTCTTTGGGGTGGGTTCTGTACCTGAAATTTGTTTCTGTGGAGTTGCAGATTGCCTCAACAGAGAAGACGTGCAATTATCAATCTCTTCTCTCAGCTCGGGTCCCACCCTTCAGCTTTGTTGGGTTCTTTCTGGCCGTTACCTCTCCCTCTGGACGGGAGCTTCTATTGAAAGCTGGCTTCAGTTGGCTGTCATTCCCCCACTCCTCTTTGCTCTTGTTGAATGTTAAAATTGGAGTTAGGGAAAATAGCTAACCCGAGGTTTTAGCAGAACACGAGGCACACGACGAACAACAAAAACAACAAAAAATGTGACACACAAACAAGACACATAATCAAAAACACAAACAACAAAAAACCCTGGAATAGCCTGATGTAAGCAATCTCAGAAACCATAAGAGGAAGGGGAGGGCTCGGCGTCCATAGCCCAGTGGCCAGGGCACCAGCCACATACAGCCAGAGTTGGCAGGCTCCAGCCCGGCCCAGGGCCCGCCAAACAATAAACAACCAGCTACTGTGGTGGGCGCCTGCAGCTCCAGCTACCTGGGAGGCTGAGGCAAGAGAACTGCTCAGCCCAAGAGAGTTAGAGGTTGCTGTGAGCTGCAATGCCACAGCACTCCACCGAGGGCAACATACTGAGACTCTGTCTAAAAATAATAATAATAATAATAATAATAATTTTAACAATAACTTCCTTCCTTCCTTAGTGGCATTGCTATTGTCCTTGTCTCAAATCTTACTCAAAACCCTAAAATGGCAGAATAAAGGGTAGCCACTATCTCTGTGGAGTTTGAACAAGGAGACCTGTCTCCCTCTTCTCCAAGGCTACCAAGCAGAATCTTGCCCATTTGTTAATTGACTTATCTTTTCATTGTTGAGTTATAAGAATTCTTTATATATTTTAGATATAAATCCTATATATCAGATATTTGATTTTCAAATATTTTCTCTCATTCTGTGGATTGTTTTTCACTTTCTTGATCGTGACTTCTATTTTGAGACAGATTCTTGCTTCTGTCGCTGCAGCTAGACTCTAGTGACATCATTATAGCTCATTGTAACCTCAAACTCTGGGGCTCAAGCAATCTTCCTGCCTCAGCTTCCTGAGGAGTTGGGATTACAGGCACCACACCACTACGGCCGGCTGATTTTTCAGTTTTTCGTAGAGATGGGGTCTTGCTCCTGTTAAGGTGGCTTCAAACTCCTGAACTCAAGGAATCCCCTTGCTTTGGTCTCCCAAGAGTGCTAGGATTACAGGCATGAGCACCATGTTGGTCCTTGATTGTGACTTTTAAAGTGCAAAAGATTTTACTTTTTTTTTTTTTAGAGACAGACCGTCACTTTGTCACCCTTGGTACTGTGACAGAGTGGTGTAAAGTACTGTGGTGTCACAACTCACAGCAACCTCCAGCTCTTGAGTTTAGGCGATTGTCTTGCCTCAGCCTCCTGAGTAGCTGGGACTACAGGCATCTGCCACAACGCCTGGCTGTTTTTTTTTTTTTTTGTAGTTTGTTCCACCACCCTCGGTATCATGGGGCCAGCGCCCTACTCGCTGAGCCACATGTGCTGTCCTTTTTTTTTGAGACAGAGTCTTAAGCTGTTGTTCAGGGTAGAGTGCTGTGGTGTTACAACTCATAGCAACCCCAAACTCTTAGGCTTAAGTGATTCTCTTGCCTCAGCCTCCCAAGTAGCTGGGACTACAGATGCCCATCACAACGCCCAGCTATTTTTTTGTTATAGTTGTCATTGCTGGTTTAGTTGGCCTGGGCCGGGTTTGAACCCGCCAGCATTGGTGTATGTGGCCAGTGCTGTAACTACTGAGCTACAGGCACTGCCCAAGTTTTTACTTTTGTTTAAATCTGCTTTTTTCTTTTGTTGCCTGTGACTTTGGTGTCATATCTAAGAAACCATTGCCTAATCCAGGGCCACTTTAAAGATAAAGTCTGTATTTTTCTTCTAAGAATTTAGTAGTTTTAGTTTTTACATTTTGGTCTCTGATCCTTTTTGAGTTAATTTTTGTATGTGGTACGAGGTAAAGATCCAACCTTATTTTTTTTTGGCTTGTGTCTACCCACTGTCCCAGCAGCATTTGTTGAAAAGACTGTTTTTCAGATTGAATCATCTTGACACTTGTTGAAAATCCATGGGTTATAAATCTGAACTCTAAGTTTTATTCCATTAATCTGTATGTCTGTCCTTATTCTAGTAACACACAGAACTGAATACTATAGTTTTTTTAGTAAATTTTATTTTATTTTGTTTTATTTTATTTCTAGAGACAAGAGTCTCATTTTGTTGCCCTCAGTAGAGTGCGGTGGCATCACAGCTCACAGCAACCTTCAGCTCTTGGGCCTAGGCGATTCTCTTTCCTAAGCCTCCTGAGTAGCTGGGATTACAGGCGCCTGCCACAATGCCCGGCTATTTTTTTGTTGCAGTTTGGCCGGGGCCAGGTTGGGGCTGGCGCCCTACTCACTGAGCCACAGGCACCACCCCTTTAGTAAGTTTTAAATCAGAAAGTGCCTCCAACTGGTTTACTTTTCATTCTCTCAACTCATTAGTTAACGCATTCCCAGCATAGAAGAGGCTCTGACTGGACATAAACCTAACCATTGTTGTGTCTTACTGATCACAGTGAGGAAAGTGTATTTTGCACATCCTAATACCTGAAAGTATATATGTAGGGAAAATGCAGGGGTTACTTTTTTGAAACTGTGTCATGGAACAAGAACAGTGGGAGTCGGAAATAGAAATAGTGTGTAGATAGGTGTGATCTCTAGAAAGAACAACCAGTCCAAAAATGTAATTATTGTCACTAATTGTTTTCCTTTTCTGGTTATCATAATATTTGTACAGTATTTTGTAGCTTTTAAAGGATTTTTGTATGTAATGTCATTTAGTCTTTTCAGCCACTCTGTGAGACTCCTAATTTGCTCAGAGTTGCACAGCCAGAAATGGTTGATGTAAATTTAAACTTGGGTTCTTTTAAATCTTTCATTCTTCAGTTTTCTATGTGTGACTAGATAGAGGAAATGCATTCAACATTGCATTTATGTCTATCTATTTGTGGTTCATTTAAGGAATAAAAGAAAACGCAAGGCAAACTATTAATAAAATGTCATTTGTACTGTGTTTGATTCATGTTTTTAAGTTCTTTGAGGCAGTATCAGCTAGAATATATTGAAAAATAATTTTTGGATGTAGTGATTATTACCATAGCCCTTCATGTGCTTGTGTGAGTATATGTATTAGTCTTATTACTGGCACTTGTGCAAGTTCAGACTTTCTTTACTTTTGACAGTTCTTAACTCAGTGTTTGCAGTTACTATTATTCGGTCTGATTGATAAAAGTTGAGAAATCAATGAGGGAAAACTTTAAGGAGGGAGGTGAACTAGGCTTTTAAGAGTGGGTAGGATTTTGAAAGGTAGAAGGAAGAAGGGCTGGCTTTAGGTAAGAGAATGAAGGCAAGCAGAAACAGGAAGGGAGAGAATGTAGTACAGATCAGCTGGTTGGCCTCCTTCCCTTGTGGAAAGTAAGATTTATTGGAGGGCTAAGAAAGGTATTACAATTAACAGTTGCTGTGGTTTGTGATTTAAATATTGAGAAAAGAAAATGGAATTGAAATTTCGATAAAAAGTTGTCACATATGAATTAATTTGATAAGGTAAAATATGCAGTGGAGAAGGAGGTGGAGGAAAGCTGCTGCATGACTGCATTTTCCAGGTAAGCTAGGACCTGGTGGTGATGTGCTGCTAGAAATGAAAGAGCTGTTTTCGAACTGGCAGACCATGTGGATGGTAAGATTTTGAGAGACACAGGTAAGGTGTCGAAGATAAATCTAAGGAGTGTGATATTTGTACACTAGGATAGTGGTTATACTTTTTGCAGAAACTAATTTTTCTCTATTTATGGCTTCTGCAAGTCTTAAAATTGTTACTGCTTTCCTTTTAGTTTGGGTGCTAGGAAGCTTATTACCTTATTTGTTCCTCAGTTTTAGTGATGAACTATACTTTGTGTAGAGACTTTAAGCCTCTAGTATCTTTTTTTCCTTTCATATTCATATCTTCATATGGTACTTTCATTCTACATAAGTCTTTGTAAGCTAGTTCATGGTCTTTTTGGAACAAGGCATTAGTTTATGTACAGTATGAAAAACTGAAAGTTTATGTGAATGTGTTTGGTTAGCAGAATCCTGGTATGTTTCTTAAGAGAAGTCATGATACAATTTAACATAACGTAATTTAAATATACATTGATGGCCTATGCTATATAGAGCACTGAATTATTCATATCCATCGCTCCTTTCTTTAATGCAAGAAATTAAGGAATAATTTTTATTTACTCCTATGAGTCCTTGACTCCATTGCTGCAGTGTTGAGTGGTTTGCACAGACTTTATGAAGACAAAGACTCTTTAAATAACGTTGGAAATACACTAAATGGCCAGAAAAGTTAAGAATTGTTTAGAATAGCACCTATAGGTTGTATACCTGCATGTGTATAGTGTGACAGAGAATGAGAAAGCATAGGCTTTCCTTGTTTTGTTGGCAGTTTAGAATTTCAAGATTTTCGAGCTTTTGTTCTCATTTCCATACTTTTTTTTTTCCTTCTTTTTTAAAGCCAAGTCTCCTTGTGTTGCTCAGGCTGATCTTGAATTCCTGGGCTCAAGCAGTCCTCCTGCTTCAGCCTCCAGAGTAGCGAGTACTACAAGAATGTGCCACCACGCCTGCCTTTTACCTTCTTTTATGATTTTTTTTTTTTTTTTGAGACAGACCCTCAAGCTATCACCCTGGATAGAGTGCTGTGGCATTACAGCTCACAGCAACCTCCAATTCCTGGGCTCAAGCAAGTCTCCTGCCTCTGCCTCCTAAGTAGCTGGGACTACAGGTGCCCGCCACAATGCCCAGCAATTTTTAGTTGCAGCCGTCATTGTTGTTTGGCGGGCCCAGGCTGGATTCAAACTCGCCAGCTCAGGTGTACGTGGCTGGCACCTTAGCTACTTGAGCCATAGGTGCTGATCCTCTTTTATGATTTTTAAGATGAATTCATTCATTACTATCAAGAGTACATGTATGGTTTTGCCTTTATCTTTGAGGCTTTTTCACCTGAAATACAATGGACACAGAGCCTTGAAGAGCTAATTGTCTGTTAATTCAGATTAGGAACTTTACATGTAATTGTTTGCTGTCATGTACTTTTACTTTAAAATTGTACATAAGGGGTGGTGCCAGTGGCTCATCGAGAAGGTGGCGGGTTCAAACCCAGCCTCAGCTGAACTGCAAAACAGAAAAATACCTGGGTGTTGTGGCAGGCGCCTGTAGTCCCAGCTACCTGGGAGGCTGAGGCAAGAGAATCACCTAAGCCCAGGAGTTGGAGGTTGCTGTGAGCTGTGTGATGCCCCGGTACTCTACCAAGGGCAATAAAGTGAGACAGAGTCTCCAAAAGAAAAAAAAACAAAAATAAACCTGTACATAGGGAACACATAACTATCTCAATAAAATCACTGGAAAAATTCTTTGGAATCACTGGAAAATTCTCTTATTTCAAGTATTCTTTTTTAAAGTCTGCCTTTAACTATAGATTTAAAAACATTTCTTTGCTATATAAGAGAAAATGTTGAATGAAAAAGTGAGTTTAGTGCCAGAGAAAATGTTGAATGATAAAGTGAGTTTAGTGCCCATTACTTGTGGTCTTATTTTTCTTTCTTTCTTTCTTTCTTTCTTTTTTTTTTTTTATGAGAAAGAGTCTTGCTCTGTTTCCCTGGCTGGGGTGCAGTGGCATCATTATAGCTCAATGTAACCTCAAACTTCTGGGCCCTGGCTGTCTTCCTCCTTCAGCCTTTTGAGGAGCTGGGACTATAGGCTAGTGCCGCTATGGCTGGCTGATTTTTCTATTTTTTGTAGAGACAGAGTCTTGCTCTTGTTCAGGCTGGTCTTGAACTCTGGCCTCAGGCAGTATTCTTTGCCTCAGCCTCCGGAATGCTAGGGTTATAGGCATGAGCCACTGCACTCAGCCCTGATGCTTATTACAGCTATTTTTCCCACTTTCTTTAAAAAAAAAAAAAAAGAAAAGAGGGGGCAAACAAAGGAATTAAATTTACTGTCTTGTTGCATTAGTGTCAGATCCTATTGAAATTTTTAGAGTTGATATAATAGATGTTTTGTGTTTTGGATGATTTCTTAATGTATTGGAATAAAGCCTCTTGTGCATTTTACTCTAAATTTGAGTGGACCTACGGCAACAACCCAAATGGCTTGGACTATTCTCTCAGTGGCTTTAGTTATTATAGTACCAAAAGAACCTTGTAAGTTAGCTTTGCCCCACAAGGTAAAATGAATCCCAGAGGCAACATTAGAAATAAACCTCCAGTATTTAGGTAGCAGACTTATTTAGTTGTTGTTAATCTGCATTAATGGGAAATTAAAAATTCACTGTGTAACACACACACACACACATATTTTTTTGAGACAGAGTTTCACTCTGTTGCCCTTGGTAGAGTGCTGTGGTGTCACAGCTCATAGCAACTTCCAGCTCTTGGGCTTAGGCAATTCTCTTGCCTCAGCCTCCCAAGTAGCTGGGACTACAGGTGCCCGCCACAACACCTGGCTATATTTTTGTTGTAGTTTGTCTAGGGCTGGGTTTGAACCCGCCACCCTTGGTATATGGGGCCAGTGCCCTACCCACTGAGCCACAGGTGCCGCCCTCACTGTGTAATATTAATAAGGTGAAAATACATAATATTTAAAAATTACGTAATCATGAATCACATGAACTGGGGACTATGAATCACAGATGGTATTCTAAATATAATGGACAGTGTGTTAAATACTAAATGAAGGGTTTAAATAACTGATCAAATATGTAAATATAGGTGTTATAAAACATTTCATAAATATTTACCAAAATTAAAAAATGGCAGTTATATAAAGTTGTTTTTTTGCTTTTCTCTGTGTTCGCCAGATTTATTCAACTTTCAAGTAGAAAAATACCTGTTTAAGATTGTTTTCAAGTTTTAGCTTACTGAAGTGTGGATTAGTGGATTGGCTGCTGACGGAATCTCTGTACAGAGAAATAGAGTTGCATGTGGTCTCTGATGTCATTCTCTATGCTTGAAATATTCTTTCATTCCCATTTGCCATCAGTTTGAGAAGTGAAGTTTCGGAGTAAAGTATGACCAAATTGAATATAGCTTTGTAATTAGCCAGTTAGACTCCTGACTGGAGTTTAGAGATTTCGGTAAATTTTGGTTGAACAGATTTTCAGTGTTCCGTGTGGAAGGTAATCAAAGCTGAATGTTCAATTGGACATGGGTTTGTTCAATTGGACATACATATTCAGTTCACCCAGTGACCTCCAGCTCCACTGTGGTCAGTCCCATCAACTGGAAATACAGCTGGGGAGTTTGAAATTTACAAAGTAGAGCCTGTATTTTAGTAGGCACATTTTTTTCTATGTAGAGAGTATGTGGGTAGTTTAAATCGATATTTTTGTGTGTACAACATTAACTTTATAGATCAGACATAAGGACCCTTGGGATTGATGTCTATGGTCTTCTGAAGGCATGGAAAGGAGGGGAGTCTCTGGCTGTTCTGATCTCTAGGGGCTCTGACTCAGTGTCTTTTTCTAAGTGCCTATTAGAATTAGGCTTAAATTAGGGTAGGAAGGAGCAGAAAAGCATTTACCATATTGTTAAGAGGTAAGAATTTATCTGGGCCGGGCACAATGGCTTATACCTGTAATCCTAGCACTGTGGGAGGCCAAGGCGGGTGGATTGCCTGAGCTCACAGGTTCCAGACCAGCCTGAGCAAGAGCAAGACCCCGCCTCTAAAAATAGCCAGGTGTTGTGGTGGGCACCTGTAGTCCCAGCTACTGAGGGAAGAGAATTGCTTGAGCCCAGAAGTTTGAGCTGTGATGCCAGGGCACTCTACCAACGGTGACAAAGTGAGACTCTGTCTCCAAAAAAAAGAATTTATCAGAGGGATGGGAATTGTCTACATTTTATATGTATATACACACATACACATATATTGTATATATGTGTGTGTGTGTGTGTGTGTGTGTGTGTGTGTGTGTGTGTATATATATATAAAATATATCTAGTTGTATTCATTGAGGGTACAAGAAACCAGGTTACACAGATTGCATTTGTTAGGTAAAGTCACTCTTACAATTGTGTCTTGCCCCCCAAAAAGGTGTGTCATACACCAAGACCCCACCCTCTTGCTCCTTCCCTCTCTCTGCTCTTCCTTTTCTCACCCCTCCCTCATTCTTTCTCTCTCTGCTCACCCCTTCCCCCACCCCCACCATGTCATTAATTGTCATTAATGGTCCTCATATCAAAATTGAGTACATGGGATTCATGCTTCTCTATTCTTGTGATGCTTTACTAAGAATAATGTGTTCCACTTCCATCCAGGTTAATACAAAGGCTGTGAAGTCTCCATTTTTTAAATGGCTGAATAGTATTCCATTGTGTGCATATACCGCAGCTTCTTAATTCATTACTGGGTTGGTGGGCATTTCGGCTGTTTCCACATTTTGGTGATTGTAAATTGAGCTGCAATAAACAGTCTAGTGCAAGTGTCCTTATGATAAAAGGATTTTTTTCCTTCTGGGTAGATGCCCAGTAATGGGATTGCAGGATCAAATGGGAGGTCTAGCTTGAGT
>CAUYRH010127964.1:0-14669 GCA_963574655.1 Perodicticus potto | reverse complement strand
GGAGGGGAGGGGGGAGGATGGGTGGAGGGAGGGCAATTGGTGGGATCACACCTACGGTACATCTTAGTAGGGTACTGGTGAAACTTATTAAATGTAGAGTATCAATGTCTTTATATAGTGATTAAGAAAATGCTATGAGGGCTATCTCTCACAGTAGGATCAAAATGTTTCTGATTGTATATGAAGCACATTCTACCCTATGATTGCACCAATGTACACAATTATGATTTAATAAAATTATTAAAAAAAAAGAAAAAAGCCAAAAATCCCATATATCAGTGGCAAGAGACATGAATAGAACCTTCTCTAAAGAAGACACACGAATGGCTAACAAACATATGAAAAAATGCTCATCATTCCTAATTATTAGAGAAATGCAAATCAAAACCACCTTGAGATACCATCTAACCCCAGCAAGAATGGCCCACATCACAAAATCTCAAAACTGCAGATGCTGGTGTGGATGTGGAGAGAAGGGAACATATTTACACTGCTAGTGGGACTGCAAACTAATACAACCTTTTTGGACACTTGATCTTAGCCAAAAGGCCGAGAAGTGATTAATACAACCTTTTTGGAAGGAAGTATGGAGAACCCTCAAAGAACTCAAGCTAGACCTCCCATTTGATCCTTCAATCCCATTACTGGGCATCTACCCAGAAGGAAAAAAATCCTTTTAACATAAAGACACTTGCACTAGAGTGTTAATCACAGCTCAATTTACATTCGCCAAAATGTGGAAACAGCCTAAATGCCCACCAACCCAGGAATGGATTAACAAGCTGTGGGATATGTACACTATGGAATACTATTCAGCCATTAAAAAAATGGAGACTTTACAGCCTTTGTATTAACCTGGATGGAAGTGGAACACATTATTCTTAGTAAAGCATCACAAGAATGGAGAAGCATGAATCCTATGTACTCCATGTTGATATGAGGACAATTAATGACAATTAATGACACGGTGGGGTGGGGGAAGGGCAGAGAGAGAGAGAAAGAAGGAGGGAGGGGTGGAGAAAGGAAGAGCAGAGAGAGGGAAGGAGCGAGGGGGGTGGGGTCTTGGTGTTTTCCACACCTTTCAGGGGCAAGACACGTTTGTAAGAGGGACTGTACCTAACAAATGCAATCAGTGCAACCTGGTTTCTTGTACCCTCAATGAATCCCCAACAATAAATAAATAAAAAAAAAAAAGAAAGAAAGAATGGGATCTTCCACCCCTATTATCCCTGCACAGTGTAATATATTCACTAGGAAAGGGAATTGTGTAATGCATTTTATAAATAGTTTTGTGGAGAATGGTTAAAATTAAGAAGGTTCCTCATTAAGGTTACTAGTTTTATTGTGTTATTAACAAAGTGATGCCTCTGTAGCAATTAAAATATGCATGATTGAGAAAACTTGTAATAAAAGCCCTGGAATGCTGTACTTTGGATTTTTGTGTGTTTTTTCATATTGCCCATTATGTCGGATATTTAACTGACTTTTCCTTCACTTATTCCAACTCTTTGCTATTTTCTTTTTTTCCATATAAACTAGAAACCTGATAATGAGGGTTATTCTATTGTTTTTAAATAATAAAAATCTTGAAAGCTTTTGAAATGCTTTTTTCCCCCTGAAGATTCTTAAATGTGTTTTTCTATATGGTTAAAATTGTTACCTCAGTGACCTCTGTCCGGTTGGTAAATATTACTGTATTATGTTCCTTAAAGTGATTATTTTGTTTAAGTAAAAGGTAGCTCCCAAGCTACCACTTCACCTGTATTTCTTAGCTTCTGAGCCTTTCTTTCCCCATTAGTTTCTCATAATTTCTCCAAATGGGGGTAACCTGGTTATCACTGTGCCCCTTGGAGCTAAAGCACTGGAGTTCAGGCTAATTTTCCTGCCTATTAGAGAAAGCCAGCTGCCCTCTGAGTACAGCTTTGTACGGATGGCAAATCTGTCTCGAGAAAAGCCACAGACTATGCTTGGAGTGTTCTTTTGGACAGATATATGTATCATTCTCTTCTTTCTCAGTCATTTTACTTAATAGAATCCTTAATGTTGAAAGAATGGCTAGAAGTTATTCGTTCACATCCCAGTGAATTCAAAATTCTTCATGTTCATTGTTTGACTATTAAACATATTAATTAAGCACTGTCTGATTCTTTTTGGGTATGTCCTTTGAGGTAGGATTCTTATTTTTTGTTTTAGTTAAAAAACATCACAGTTAAATGTAGCATATAAACCAAGTGTAGGTTATCAATTTTCAAAGCTTATAAAATGTATAGACAGCAATGAAAATACGTGATGGATATTTCCTTTTTGATTAGTAGATATTTAGGGATCATTTAATGACTCAAGGTCATAATTTTAATAGCTACTTTATGATTATATTTAGAAGTATGCACTCAATATTTAATAGACTTCCAAGTAAAATCTCTTACCCATGCTAGTACTTTACATATATTATTTAATTTAATCTTTCACTGGCCATGGAATTAGGCTGCATTTTTATTTGTAATGAAGATAATGAATCCAGGGTTCTAGGATGTAACTTGTCTTTCACATTGGAGAGATGACGGCCTGGGGTTTTATCTCAAAAGTTACCTGAAACCTCAGGGTACCTGTTTCCCACTCTGCTACTTCTGATAAGAGAAATGGCAAAGAAAATTATCAGAGAAGAGGTGTAAGGCTAGATTATCTCTTGAAATATTCAGCAAGAAAGAATGAGGGTACTCCTTGTATAGTTTGTGGGTGTGAGAAAGAAATGAGCAAATAAGATATCGAGGATTGTTTGCAAAACTCAGGAAAACTATTCTGATTTTAATAGTAGAGTTTAACAGGAAATGAATTTAGGTAGCCCTTTTATCTCAGTAACAGACTGGAAAGCTTAAATTTATTTCTGTAGGTGATGATGAATTATTCAAGGATTTAATTCAGGGTGGTGGGATGTCACAATGAAAGTGGTGAAATAGAAAAATGATTGTCACGACTATATTAGGGTGAGTGGAAACCATGAAAATGAATTGAGAGTTTATTGTAGGAATTGAGATGAGAATAATGAGAATGTGGACATTAATAAAACAGGAGATGAAAGTGGTGAATGAGAGGATGCTGCTACTGCAAATTGGCTTTTAAGTAATCGGAAGAATTATGATAATATTGATTAAAGTAAGGACAATGTAAAGTAGTACTTTTGGGGAAAAAGGTAGTATCTTAAGGTAAGGTGAGGTAAGTTTGGGCAATTAACTGGATAAATCTACTGGACTGTTAAATAGAGGAACTGAATTCAAGTGTTGGGAAATGACTAAAGGGGAAAATTAGTCATCCATATGCATTTCACATCTAAAATTTGTGTTCTCCTATTTATTTAGCAGTGCTTAATTCAAACATTTAAAAACACAACTTGAGCTCTTAAAATTAACCTGAGAACAGAAACATTTGTAAATACAATATGTAAATTTGAGGATAAAAATAATGTGACAAGAAGCACAGATGGGATCTTGTTCACTGCAATCATAATGTGTTTTTTTCTTCCTTACCCCCCAAAAATCTTACTTCAGATTTAATTTAATTAATTAACTTGTTTATTTTGTTCAACTTTGTCATTCCCATAGGTATTTATGCTCCTAAATCTTTTTCTTGTACTTGGCATTTTATAGATCATGTTTGAATTAAGGAAAGAGAAAAGTAGTATGTTTCAGTGTATAAAATTTAGCCCTGAAAGTGATGGGCTGAGCTGTTTGTAACTCATGAAAGACATCCATTTTATACTCTGATGCTGCATGCTTTACCAAGGACTTGTCTCTCTCCACCCTAATCTTAGAACTGATATTCACTGTATATTCGCCTCTTGATTTTTGGAGGCTGTCCCAGTGGGGGAAGAAGAATAGGGCTTCCAGGGTATTAGGAAGAAAGAAGTGTCTCAATCTAAGAGATATATGGTATCTTATATCTTTTTTCTATTAGCTTTAACTTTACAAAGAAATGAAAAATGTAAGTGTTGATCCCAAAGGACAAAGAGCTGCTAAAATATCAAGTCCTTCTTCTAGCATGAGTCGCCATTTCTTCTCTTCTTGTCAAGTTCCCTGTAACCAAAACTTGTTAGAAAAATGGCGCAGAGTGTGAAGACATGCTCAGGAAGGGAAAAACTGTACTAGTACTTGTTCTTTGAGAAAACAGACCGAGCCCTTCAAAACTCATAGCGAGAGAGATGACTGATACAAAAGTTAACCATTTTAAAGCTACTTTTTAGTTGTTATCTTAGATTAAAATCAAAGTAGATTGCACCTTTTTTCTTGGTATGTGGAGCTGTTTGAGCGAGTTGCAGAGGAGAAAACAGAAGAGAATTAGAAGAATGAAATTAACAATGGCCTTGCTCTCATCTTCTGTGATTCTAACGACCTGGCTCATCAAATGTTTGACCTTTTATAACAGAACATTTTGCAAATGATTTTTTTTTTAAACTTAAGACCATATAAGAGTGTTGTCTTCCTTGGTTGGAACAAAGCTAGTCTGTTTAGTCATGAATATTATAAGAAGTTCAGATTGAAATTAAGAAACCTCCTGATTTTTTAATTTAGAAAAATAAAATTGTAGTTATGTATTTGGAACTGTAATTTCTTTAAGGTTTTCAGAGTAGATTTGTCCTAAGAAGACCGGATTATTTTACTTCAAACATTGTTAATGAAGGTAAACTGTGATGATCATGAAAGGAGAGAAGCATTTAGCACCTAAAAGTTTGACCTAAATTGTTCCCTATATTTCAAAGAATGTTTAAAGTGGGATTGCTTGACAAGATTCATTAGTTTTGTGTGACTTAAAACATGAAATTAATTGTAAAAGGATACAATCCTGAATGAATGTAAATTAGGAGACTTCTCAAAATGCAAAACACAAGGACTTTATAAATTAAAGCTAAATTCTTTTGACTCATTTTTCCCGTGAGTATGTGTGTTTTAGGTTATTCAGCTTATTTTTCTTTTTGGATTCTATCTCCTTTGCCCTGAGTCAAAACTTGGATCGTACTCAAGGACATTCTCATGTTCCAGGAAAGCTCTGTGCAGGGTTTATACAATTAGTGCCACATTAAAGAATGATGTATAAACTTTAATATAGAAACGCAAAGTATCAGACTTAGTCGTCCTCGTGGCAAGGTCAGGTTCATGTAGCTGCTGTTGATGCCACTAGGGAAATTGTTCTCTACTGGCATTTTTCATTCTATTTTATTTGTTTATTTATTTATTTATTTATTTTTGAGACAGACTCTCAAGCTGATGCCATGGCACTCAGGTCTCAAGGGTGCTGTGGCATCACAGCTCACAGCAACCTCAAACTCCTGGGCTTAAGTGATTCTTTTCCTTCAGCCTCCCAAGTAGCTGAGACTACAGGCACCTGCCACAACACCCACCTATGCTTTTTGTTGCAGTTATCATTGTTGTTTCAGCTGGCCTGGGCTGGGTTTGAACCTGCCAGCCTCAGTGTCTATGGCTGGCACCCTACCAACTGAGCTATGGATGCCGCCCTCCACTGGCATTTTTAAAACTCTCTATGTACAAAGATAGAAACAAGACATGAAAAAATAATATAATAAAACACAAGGAATTTAAACTCTGTATTTTAAGGACAGTTGAATGTCATTAACAACAACCACTCTTGCCTATAGGACAACGTTCCTCAATATATGACATTGTAGATACTATGATTTCTTTTCAAAATGCAGATATCTTGTGTTGAAATGGACTCCTCATATTTTTCAACGTCAATAAAATGATTTCGTTTTTAGTGATGAATCAACTGAGTTCTGACACTCTACAAAGATGTTGAATCTAAGAGAAGGGCTGGATCTCACTTTCATAGGCACTGAATCCAGTAATCTATTGCTAGGCTGTGTTTGAAGGCAAATGCAAGATCAATTCTAAACAAAAAATGAGGTTCAGATGTAAAAATAAAACAAAGTAAGTAAAACAAATTGCAAATTCTTTTTTTTTTTTTTGTATGAAAGGTCTTTATTGGTGGGGGATGCTGCAGAGCAACATTAAGGAGGAGAGAGAAAAGAGGGAGAGAGAGAGAGAAGGAGAGAAACGGGGGAAGAGAGGGGAGGAGAGAAGATAGAGAGAGAAGGGGAGAGAGAGAGACACGCGAGGACACACGGGGGGAGAGAGAGGAGAGAAGAGGACAAGAGCGCAAATTCTTAATAGATGACAAATACTAGAAAGACTACAAAATTCATAAAGGCAACATAACTTAAAAAAAATTAGTACGGCCAGATGTGGTGGCTCCTGTCTGTAATCCTAGCCCTCTTAGAGGCTAAGGCAGGTATGTCACTTCAGCTCAGGAGTTAGAGACCAGCTGGAGCAAAACCAAGAACCTGTCTCTCCTAAAAATAGGAAAATTAGCTAGGTGTGGTGGTGGCTCCTATAGTCCCAGCTACTCAGGAAGCTGAGACAAGAGGATCACTGAGCCCAGAAGTTGCAGGTTGCTGTGAGCTATGATGCCACAGCTCTTTACCCAGTATGACAAAGAAAAACTCTGTCTCAGAAAAAAAAAAATTAGTACTTACCTAATACATGAATTTGTTCCCTTTTTTGCTACAGTTCTTTGGCTCCATGTTCATAGTGCTTGTTATAGGCTGAATTTTGTTACTCCAAAATTCATGCGTTGAATGTCCGTACCTTAAGATGTGACTAGTTAGCAACAGGCTTTTAAAAAGGTAATGCAGGTAAAGTGGGGACCTTGGGGTAGATCCTAATTCAGTCTGACCGGATCATTATAAGAACAGGCGATTAAGACATACAAAGAGACAGAAAAGATGTGTGTCTATGGAGGAAAGGCCAGAGAGAAGGTCGCCACCTGCAAGCCTGAACAACTAGGAGAACCCGACCGCCTGACTTCTTGGACTTCTCTCCTCCAGAACTGGAAGGGAGAAAAAAGTTCATGTTCAAATTACACAGTCTGTGGTATTTTGTTTTGGCAGCCATAGCAGACTAGTATACCTCTACCTTCTACATATTAAAATGATTGAAAAAAGAAGAATATTATTTATTCTTATTTTCTTCCTTTCGTAAGATTGACTGAAATATATTTTTTATTATTGGGATGCATAAAATATGTGACTTAACACATAGATAGGTTCACTTTGACAGTACTGTTAGATGTTGGTGACCAGCAGAATAATGCTAATAAATTCTATTTTTTCAATTTCTGCTCCTCTCCTTTCCCCCCCACAAAAGATGTTGTGTAATTGAATATGTGGCATTGTTGGTATAGATTCTGAACAAGAGCTGTCTTCAGTTTTGACTGTGTGTTGATGAATTTTTCATTTTTAGTTTTACATCGAGATGTTTGACAAATGAGTTTCCCAAAGACTAGCTGCTCCCATTCATTTCCAACCTTGTTTCTCCTCCACTGATCGCATGCTTCTCATGTGGGTGAAAAGGGCACGTTTCTACCATGATATAGTCTTGGGTCCTTGCTTTTGTGTTGCCAGGATAAGTCAGGCTGATGGATCATTGGAGTGCTCTTGGAAGCTATTTGTTCACTGCGATGGGTAACATAATTGAATTACTTAAAATCATTTCAGTATATCCCACTAAAGGCATTCTTAATTGAACTTCCCCTTGGTCAGATTCCAGAAGTATCTACTGACATGAGGAGAGGGGGGGCAGAGTTCATGTGAAGGCAGCAGTTATAATCAATTTCAGTTAAAATATCTTTTGTAAATTTTGTGAAAATCTAGTGTAAATACATTTCTAAGGTCCTTAGTAGCACCTAGGAGGGAGACTTGAAGTTAAAGCTTGATTAACCTTGGGGTAAGTCGGCCTCTGAGACTCAAGAGGGTTGCCTAAATTCCCATAGCAGTTAATAGGGACGCTATGTTAGACCTCTAGTTCTATGTGGTTTTCTTTTTCTCTTTTTAGAGCATTGGATTTATACATTTTTATTTCTTCTAACATATTTAACTATCACAGGACAAGCAATTTCGCTTAAATAGTAACTAAATATTGATATTTTATTAAGGACTCCTATACCAAGAAGGAGTAGGGTTGGAACATTTGAAAGAAGAAATTATTGTTAACATTACTCTATTGAGCTAAGGTCTGGGCTTGAATGAGAAAATAACCATCTCAGGTGGAAAGGCTTAAATTCAGATATACTAAAATGAAAAATCAAATGACAGCATAAGTAAAATCTAAGTTAAAATTGTAGCTCCTTGAATTGTCCTTTATTTTGATGCTGCTGTTCCCTACTTAGAGCTTTTTGCTATATTGTCATCCTAGTGCTAGGTCTTCTTTACCTTTGTGAATTCAGTTTTTGCCCCAGAATATTGATTTGCAGTCTAAAATTCAGGATTTTAAAAATAATATAGAAGCTTGAATTAATTAAAAGGCTCATTATTGGACTATCGTATGTCTCATCATATATTTCAGTTTGTGGAACTTCATGGCCCTTTGTATAAAATTATTTTGGGAGAGCAGTGTTGCTCTTGGCAATGCAAAAAATAGAATTCATTTATTCAATACCATAATAATGTGGCAGTTTCTGGATGGAGCCATGAATGCATTTTGGGGCTTAGAGAGAGTATTAAGGAAAGAGAATAAGAGGAGATGCCTAAATAGAACAGTAACTGCTGCCATGTATTTATGACTTATTATGTCCTGTGTTCTGTGTTAAACATTCTGCAAGTATTAACTCATTTAGTCTTTGATATAACTATAAGTGGTATTTCCGTCTCCATTTATAGATGAGGAGACCAAGGCTCAGAAAGGAAAAGTAACTTGTACAAAAATGACTTAAATGTAGACCTTTCTGACTTCAAAATCCAAGTGCTTGACCTGTGAGCTGTCCTGTCCTTTGTCTCTGAGAATAAGTCAGTGACAGCTGTAAGCAGATGCACAACAGAAAAATACATTTAAAATAAGCAGTGGTGAAAATTCTAGTCATTCCAGAGAATTCTGAAGGATTCAGACTTCCTGGTATGTGAGCAGAGGAAAAGCCCTGAAAGGAGGAATTACAGAGTTTTACTTGGAAGCCCTTAGCACCATAAGTCTAGAGCATTTACTTAACATATCAAACTGCATCTTAAGAAACTCAAGATAAAAAAAAATCATGATATTTATGCATTAAACTAAAAGAAAATGGATATTTAGTGAATTCTTATGAGAGTGAGCTCGAAGAATTGAAGGTGCTAAATGATCTGCTTTTAATGTATGTATGTACTTTTCTTCATTTCCATTCTGAGCATGGTAACAGCATGCTAGCAAAGATGGGAACTAGGAGACAGGCATATTGCTTTGGACCTGACAGCACTTTCTGATTGAAGCATTGGGAAATTAGATGAAATTCTATACTTCAAACATTTTTTAAATGGTTTAAATCTGATTGAAACGCTCAACAATTGGTATTGGGTAGGCAATAAAGGCCCTTATTTTATAATTTGAGGAAACTTTACAGAAACTCAGTAGAAGTTAACTATGACTCTGAGAAAATTGGAGCCTGTTTTATTCTGGTAATAAAATAATTTAGATTTTGTGATCAGAAACAAGCCATTGCAGTGTCATACAATTGAAAATTGGGTACTAACAGTGTAGAGTTGGTTTTGTTAGATTATATTTCACTTCAATACACGTATCTTTTAAAGGAGATATTCAGATTTATCCCTATTGCAGTTGGAGAAATGTGAAAATACTTAAGTTTGGGCTTTTTTCTTCTGATAGGTCATTCAGGTATCCAACCTCAGTGAGACCTTTACTGTGATGTGATTGTTCTTTTTCCATCTTGTGAGGGAGACTGTGATATTTAATAGATTACATTCTTCTAACTTTACTTTTCCCAAGTCCCCATGTTATATGTTCACTGTTGCTTTATTAGATACCCTTTATTCTGTTGGGAGACCGTCAAATGTGAACTCTCCTAGCTTTTTAAAATTCTTTAAAAGGAGCCATGAGGCTGGGCACAGCGACTCACACTGTAATCCTAATACTCTGGGAGGCTGTGGCAAGTGGGTCGCCTGAGCTCAGTAATTCAAGACCAGACTGAGAGAGAGCAAGACCCTGTCTCTTAGTAGAGAAGAACTAGCCCCGTGTTGTGGCAGGCACCTGTAGTCTTAGCTACTCAGGAAGCTGAAGCAAGAGGATCGCTTGAGTTCAAGAGTTTGTGGTTGCCGTGAGCTATGATGGTGTCATTGTACTCTACTCAAGGTGATGAAGTGAGACACTGTCTTTATATAAAAATAAATAAATAAGAAAATAAATAAATAGAGCCATCAACCCCTTCTTTCCTTGAGTCTTTGCCCAAAATAACTTCTCACCTCTGTCTAAATCAGGTCCTATCCTCTTCCTCCTCTGGATCTTGTTTGCTTTCCCAGTCTCTCCCTGTTCTACTGAATTGTCTCCACCTGCCATTTAAACTCAAGTTTCTATATCCCAACATTCTTTTTGGCAGCATTATTTTCAACTGAGTGATTTCTTCTCACTGCTATTTCTCTTATTCCCTTCATATCCAACATTTAGTTGCCTGGATTGTTTTTTTTGAGCTGCTTCACGGTCTGACTTCTGCCTTTCACTACTTCCTTGTAACTGTTCTCATTTAGTGGATAAGGAGAATGACCTCTCCTATTCCTGGCCTGGCCAGACGTGTTGCTCAGCAGCTGAACTGCTCCTGAAATTCTGCCCCTTCAGCTCCTGTGATGTCGTTCTGTCTTTCTTATCTTCCAAGTGCCCAAACTAGGTTTGCTGGTTACTTTTCTTTTTCCTATCCACTAAATGTATGAAGACATTCTTAAAGTTTTATCATCAAGTCTCTCTTCCCATTCTTTCTACTGGCTGAAAATCAAATCACATTTCCCTACATGGACTCCAGGACTCTGCATGATCTAGTCTGGACCTGCTCTCCGCCCTTGATTTGTATTTATCTTCTTTGGAATTAGTATCTTCAGTCATCCCAGCCTTCCTTGAGTTCCCAGAGCCACGTGTGCCCTTTCCTTCACACCCAGAGTGCTGGGCAGGTGGTGTTTTCCCACACAGGGTGCACCGTACCAGCTCTTCCTGTGCCTGGCCCCTTCTGCCAGTGTCAGTGTAAATGATCACCCGCCACAGAGCAGACTTGCTCTGGTGCTTCCTGTGAGATCAGCCATCAAATGAGCTTGCATGACGTATCTTTGAAAGTTTGTTCTGGATCTTTAATTTTGTGATTAGACCTATGTAACCTAAAACGACAGAACTGAAAGGCTGTTTAATCGCCATCAAGTAAGAAACCTTCTTGTATTCCCTTCATCAATCAATCTGTGTCCCCAACATCTGGAATAGAGTTGATGCACAGTGGATGTGAATGAATGAATTTCTTCTCACTGTGTGACCTAGAATCAGTCTCTTCACTTGAACTTTATGCTTTAGTTTTGCTTCTTTTATTTCTGGTGAGAAGTGACATAGCGACTCTAATCCTTTAGGACTAAAGGTAGAAGGGTTAAAGAGGACACACAAACTGTTTCAGACAGCTGGGCAGCATTTCCCTGCATCCCTGGTTTAGTGGACTGCAGTAGTTGACTTTTTAAACTTACTCCAAAGGACTAACTTTGAGGTAATAAGATAAAGGCAATGATCTATATAAATTCCAGGTATTGACTTGCCATGTCATTTTATAGATTTTCTTGTGACTCCTTTATAAAATACAGTGTTTATTCTTGGATTTTGAGAGTAAATACTTCAATTCTCTATCAATGATTTTCCCACAGGAACAGTCCTTTGTGCTCAAAAAGAATATATGCAGCCGGAAGGAAATTTAGTCTGCTTTTTTTTTGTTTGTTTTAAATATAAAGTTAACTATAATTCATTATCCCACAACTGCTTTGTAAGCACAGAAATTAATTCCATTTGTGGTGCACTCTAATTGTAATAAATTGTACTTGAAAGAATAGTTCAGAACTCTTGTGATACCATCTCACATAGTAAGGTCATTTGTCAGGATAATTTCATTTAAACACATTAGCAACAAAAATAAGTCCTAATTTCTTTTTTCTGAAGAATTATTTCACTTTTTATAAGAAAAGTATCTCATCATTAGAAAATACATAAGTAATATAGGAATGCTTTAAGAGTAATAATAGGAAAGTTACTCGAAGGTAACCATTCAGGAAATATTATGATCAATATTATGCAGATGACATTCTAGTTATCTCTTTATATGAGACTTGATACCTTAGCTTAGTCTTGTGCTATAAGCATAAACTCTTATTTACTAAATGAATTATTGTCTTTTGTGTATATGTATACATGTTTATATGTGTATTTGCTGGTGAGTGTATACAAAACATCCATACCCACACCCCCCCACACAAATGCAAACTTTCTATCTACACATATAGTACATGAATGTGCATACTTAGATATACACATTAATGTGTACATGCATGTAAGTATTAGATAGGCTTAATATTTTCGACTTACAGTTGATGTGTTTCTAAATCAGTCACCATGAGTTCTAATTGGAATTTGATCTATGAAAAGGGCTATTAACTCAGTATTTTTGTGCTTTTCACCTTTATATAAACTGATTCAGTTAGGTTTAGGTATGGTCTATATGTTCTGTCCAACTGTTAGCAACTCATAATCTGCCTAACAAAACCTGAGAATCTGTGGCGTAGACAATTGAAGGGGTTATTTTTGTTCATGTGAAAGGGTCCGGATGGAGGCAGCATAGAAGTGTTACCGAATTCTCATCCTGTCTCGGAAGACAGGCTCCTGTTAACTCAGCCACTCTCCTTAGAGTCTGATCCTTGTGTGGATCCTCAACCATCAAGTTTGCTCTTCCAGTAGTAACAGGAAGACAAAGATAAAATGGGCACATTAGCGCAATTGATTCTTTTGTTTCGCGCAGCTTTCTCAGACCTGGTAACAGTTTGTGTTTTTAGTCTATGGGTTTGAAATGTGTCATGGATGCTAAAGACATTGGCTCTGGCAGTAAAGAAGTGCTGAAAAGATACTGAGCATGCAGCTGATGGACTCTGATGCTTTAGGACAAACAAGAGTTGGCATGTTTTGTTTTCTTAGCTGTTAATCAAAACATTCTTTTTTTATGTGTCTATTTTTATGTGTATTTATGCGTATGTTTGTCCAGAATTTCCATGTTATGATAAAATCCATTAGAAAAAGTTGATATTGTTTCAGATTTTTGTGACTTGATTTTGAGAATAAGCAAAATTTCAAACATCTGTTTTAATGTGAAGCATAAAACAAACTTGGAATAGTTCTTGAGGCAAAACTATAATGGGATCACACAGTGTTCCTTTATCTTTCTGTTTTCACATTGCTGTTTTATGTATGTGTGTGTGTGTGTGTATTTATATACAGTTTCAAAATCTAAACGTGATCTTTTCCCACCTTGCTCTTAGGACAGATCACCCAGTTCTCGTTAGTACGTGTAGAAGGAAGTCTGCTGGGAACGTGCCCAGAAAAGATTTTGCCTTCTCATCGAAAGGGGAAAACTAAAGGATGATGTCACTCTTTCTCCTTGTCATCAACACAACCATCATGACTGAAACCTGAGCAGCTGTCATGAGAATGTGAAGGACCATCATGAAGGAAAAGCCTAGATAATCACAGAGTTAAGGCTTCCTGATGTTCAGTCCTGCACGAAGCCCTATAGCAAAACCTAAATGTTTCTGTGATGTGAGGAAATGTCATGTTAAGTTTTTTCATTACTTTTAGGTAAACTTATGCCCAAATGATGCAGTATCTATCTTTTCACTGAATCAAAGTAAAGTTTTGTTTTTGAGACCTTATTCTAGTTTAGGTTATAGTCTAAATTCCCTAGATAAAGTATTTCCTCTCTTAGAGCACAAATGAAATAGCAAAATGGAATGTGGTTCAAAGTTTTTGATTGGAGCTCACTGAGGCTTTATGATGTCAGGGAGACTTGGATTTGTAGCCAGGATTCTATCTAGAGGCATCAAATTAAAAACTAGAATACTAATGATTACATCATGGAGTATTTATGATATTAAATATGATAATATGAAAATATGTATTTTACAATATTGGCTTTTCTGGGGAGTTTGTACTTGTAAGAAGACCAAAAAACTCATTTTTTTCCTTTCTAAGTTTTATTTGGGACATATTATAGTTATAAGATGGGGTCATGGAATTTGGAAGCTTAAAGAAGCATGTACAGCTGGGAAGAATCAACATTGTTAAAATGTTAAAATGTCTATACTTCCCAGAGAAATTTGCTGATTCAATGCCATCCCTATTAAAATACCAACATTCTACTTTCAAGACCTAGAAAAAAATGATTCAGTGCTTTGTATGGAACCAGAAAAAAACCCATATAGCTAAGGCAGTTCTTAGTAATAAAAACAAACTTGGGGGTATCACCATACCAGATTTTAGGCTGTATTACAAGGCCATAGTGGTCAAGAAAGAATGGTACTGGCACAAAAATAGAGACATAGATACTTGGAATCGTATAGAAAACCTGGAAATTAAACCAACAATTTACAGCTGTCTAATCTTCCATAAACCAAAGAAGTGCGTTCACTGGGGGAAAGACTTCCTATTCAATAAGTGGTGCTGGGAGAATTGGATATCCACATGTAAAAGACTGAAACTGGATACTCACCTTTCTCCACTCACAAAAATTGATTCAAGATAGACAAAGGACTTAAATTTAAGTCATGAAACGATAAAAATCCT
>CAUYRH010127962.1:0-25926 GCA_963574655.1 Perodicticus potto | reverse complement strand
GAAAGAGGGTCCCTCTTAGGACATAGAATACTGAATGTTTTAAAGTTATCTTTCCTCTTAGTTTTTCTCAGAAAATAGCTACAAGGCCTTTTGATCCCCGTGTGCCCAAATTTTATAGGATTAAAATTCTTTTTTTTTTTTCTAACAAATGAACAGTTTATAGAATTAAACAAAGGTATGATGTGATACAGTACAAGCAAGACACTCAAGATAGGCATAATAGTACTACTCACACAAAAACTTCAATTTCACCTCAAGAAAAATCACAAGACAAAAGAGAAAGCAATTTCACTGTTATAAAATAAGGTATTTCATGCAAAGTAGTAACTCTGCCCCCGCAAAGCCCAACCTCCCAACAAACAAAGAACTATCTGGGAATACTGCTATGCTAGCATATTAACCACAGTATAATCATTCATAGGAAAACAGTAATTAAGCAATGAATTAAATTAAATAACAAAGTTCAAACTGTCATAAACTCATAGACCACAATGATTTGACAAAACAAGCAATTCCAGAAATCTTATAAACAATAAAAAAAGAAGAAATATTTCAATATCATTCTACTTGATCTGGATACACCTGATATTGAAATTGGAGAAAATATTTTGTTTTTGTTTTCTTTTTTTTTTTGCAGTTTTTGGCCGGGGCTGGGTTTGAACCCGCCACCTCTGGCATATGGGGCTGGTGCCCTACTCCCTGAGCCATAGGCGCCACCATGAGAAAATATATTGTTATAAAGGAAAATTACACACATGTTTCACTTATAGATGAGGATGCAATATCCTAAACAACATATTGACAAGTTGAATTAAAAAAATTAATATATAAGTAATGTACTTTGGTCAAAATTGAATCCAATTTATATGAAAGTCACTATTTTCTTTTTCTTTTTTTTTTTTTGGTTTTCTTTCCCTCGCCCCCTCCCTCCTTCTCTGTCTGCTCTCTCCTTCCCCCATGCCCCAGTGTGTCATTGATTGACATTAACTGTCCTCAAATCAAAGTTGAATACATAGGATCTGTGCTTCTCCATTCCTGTGATGTTTCACTAAGAATAATATGTTCCACCTCCATCCAAGTTACTACAAACGCTGCAAAGTCTCCATTATTAAAATTCTTTATCCTGGTTATCCTGGTTATTTAAACCAGAATAATCCTGGTTTAAAGAATATCCTGGTTTAATCCTGGATTAAAATTCTTTGTCCTGGTTATTCCTGGTTAGCTCATATATAAAAGTTATGCATTTGTTGTAGAGAAGTAAAGTTTTTAATTGGGGAAATTGTGTTGTTATAACTTTTCAAGCAGTAAAGGAACCTTCCTAACTAGGGCGTAGTCACTGACAGCATCTTCTGCCTGTTCCTCGGGGTTTGAGATGGAATGTGAAATTATTGACATTAGTCTGGCGAGAGTGTCTGTAGAAGAGGAGGGCACTGGAAAGAGGGAAAGGAAGAATGAGCTCATTTAGTTTTACTTTTTTGGTACAAGATCCTTGTGAATTCTTTGGAAATCATGTCTACTTTTATTCTAAATCATTTATTTTTAGGGGGCTGGATGAAAATAAAAATGACACTTAAAAATTAGCTCACAGAAATATCATCTGGACAATGAAGGAAGAATCATGTTTCTGTTCCAAAATGTTCCACAACGGCATTCACTGGAAAATCATTTCTGATTGTATAGGTTGAGTGACACCTAATCGTTTTTTCCTTAGCTTCCCAACCTGACAAAGAGCGGTAATTTACAGGTCTTCAAACATCTTTAGAACGTCCAGATTCTGTTCTCCAAACATTACTGAATCACCCATATTTGTAGTGTTTTGTTTTATATTTGCTAGAGTGAACAAAGCATAATCTCATTCTCAAATGCCCTTAAAAAATTCCTGTGTAGATAAGTTAAAGGATTCATGTATACAAATAGTTAAAAAACAAACAAACAAAAAAAACCACCTGTTTACTCAAGCAGTATTTATTGAGTACCCATTACATGGTAGTCCGGATACTTGGAGGGCCCTCAACGTATCAAAAACATTTAACACTACACAGTTAAGAAGTGAGAATGGAGCGGCACCTGTGGCTCAACGGAGTAGGGCGCCCGCCCCATATGTCAGAGGTGGCGGGTTCAAACCCAGCCCCAGCCAAAAAAAAAAAAAAAAAACTGCAGAAAAAGAAAGTGAGAATGGACTTGTGAGTAGGATTGTATCACTCTATTAGAGTCACTAGTGGTGGAGAGAGTGATAGTGTATCATTCTGTTAGAGTTACTATCAATTTATCTTTGTAAAGCCACTGGCCTTATCTTTTTCTTGTATTCATCCTTCATTTGTGTGTGATTAATTTCCTATGTCCTTAGAATATGGCACTTTGGTCACCAGGATTTGTTGTCCAGATAGGCACAGAGAACAGTCCTTTTTCTTACTTTCTTTGCATAGAGAAAGGATTTGGGGAGCCTCCGTCTCTGATTCTCTTTCACTTGTTTGCATTGACCTCAGTTGATGTTGTTAATCTGAGGAGAACTCACCTGTCACTAAAACCCTCTTCTGAATATTGAGCAGGGATATTTTTGCTGCTGAAATGATAGAGGAGTTTTGGTTCTCCAGAGGCCCCAGGATAGTGAGTTTGTCTCTGAAGATATAAAAAGATCTGTTTTCTTTGCAGTGAGGACCCAGACTCTACTCCCTGTTCCCATTTACACACCAAAGCAGGCAGCTGTACAAGTGGAACTCGAGTCTAAATCACAGGGTGTTATAACATATGAAACTTGAATGTGGCAACTGTTATTGTCTTGCAGCGGTGAGCTGTCTGGGGAAATTCAATCCCAGCCTTGGGGCTGGCAGTGTAGGCTCCAGCAGCACTTGGTCGCCAGAGTCGATGGCTTTGGAACTGATTTTAAATACTTTTCATTGGAACCGAAGTATAATTCTAGCCTGCAGCTTAATCAGATATTTGAGGTGCTGTAGACTAGTGGAATTTTTCGCTGTTTTTGTCTGTTAACATCCCCAAAGGCACCATGAGGCTCAGTTGGCTTTGTTATTCCTCCTGAGTCTCAGGGGTAAAGAGCCACGATAATGAATAATCTCTCAGGGTCAGGTCACAGGGGGAGCGAAAAGTTTAGCAAGTGGGGGCAAGAGCTGGTCTAAATTATTTGTGATGTTTCTCTCAGTACTGTTGTCTATGAAACAGTTTACCCTACATGAGTTTGTTCCAAGGTGAAAAATACGATGTTTCTGGAAGTTATTAATGCAATTTTGGCAGATGAGCACACTGGGGAGGAGGGAGCTAGATCCGAATTAAACAGCCTGGCTGGCAAAGTTGTTCACAGCCTGGATTGCTCAACTTTAACGATGTCTTGCTACATCTTACAAATATATTTCATACACACATATCTTAAAAATTTCTTGTTCTAAGTCATTTCCCAGTTTCATCCAAGGCGCAGTTTTACAGTAAAAATTATTCTTGGGGCACGGGCTCAATGCTGAGATCAGGAAATTCCCTAAGCTCATGTTTTAGAACATGCTGATTTTAAGATCAGTGATTTCTACAATTTGAAAGCAACAACAAATGGACTAAAACAGCCAAATTTCCGTGTGGACACAGCCAACGGAGTGGCGCTACGCAGTATGTTCCCTGCTCAGTTTTTTATGATGGTCTCCTTTCTTTTTTCCCCTGGGAGAGGGTGTGGACATGGCACCCCCTTTAGCTTTGCCGTTGCTCAGCCTAATTTGTCAGGATTTCAGATGATCATGAAGAGAAGAAGATTCCTGCCAGGGGAAATAAAAAGCTGGAGAAAATGAGTTGATTAATCTCTAGACCCTGTTCTCATGCATATGTCCCTAATTTTAAAATTTGGATATAGAATTCTTTGTATTAGCAGAACTGTCTCTAAGTGGAACATGCTTCACAGTGTTCTCAAGGTCTTGTCAGATATTTAACTTTTAATATTAAGTGTCTTCAATTGCAGTGGCTACTGGTCACGGAAGAGAACTCTCAATTGTCATTTGTGTGCACCAATGTAGACTTGTCAAGTGCCTTTAGAACTGATAGACCTTTCTGAGGAGCTGAATTAGTGTTCAAATCCTCACCCAAACCACATAAAATCGGTCTCGAAAGTCCAGGAAGTGCTAGGGACGACTGTAAACTGTTAAGAGATTTATGAAGAAAGCGCTTTATTGTAAATATTCTCAGGTGTTGTTGATTAAACAACCTACCTCTTATAGAGTTAAAATATTGCCAAGAACTGGAGGACAGTTTGATTGACTAAAAGGTAAAATCTTGAAGGACACACAGGTCAGAGGCGTAGCTCCCGCTGGCAGGGTGGGGCCTGCAGGAGGTTCTGCTGGAAGTGAAGCTGGAGGGGGGCCTCTTCGGTGGGTGAAAGCAGTTTAACTACATGATGAATTCACCCTGTGTTTTTTGAACTGAAATTACCAAGTCACATTGCTGATGTCTGCTGTTGAGAGAGAGGGAGAGTGTGAAGGACTTACAGCATTATGAACCGTGGCTTTTTTATTTTTTATACCCTGCACTGAATGGTTTTATTCAAGGATGGTCTCTTTTTATTTTAAAGACTAGGTCACACAACTGTAGGCATCTTGGAGCCTCGTCTGTGGTGCAGGTCTAAAGAGAAACACCACCGTGAACTAAAGAAAAGGCTTCAGCAGCAGACCTGAGCTGGAATGCTGGCTCCGCCACTAGCTGTTCAATCTTGGACAATAGCAGTCATTATAGTGATGGCCTCTATTTTTTCTTATTCTGTGCTAGCTCTTTGTATGTATTTTACTTAATTATCCTAGCTCCAGAAAGCTGTACCTCGCTCAATGTCACGTAGATGGTTCAGGGAGAATCCAGAATTCGAATCCAGCTGTGTTTATGTTCAAAATCCATGTTTTTTCCGTTGTATCATAATCACCTAAGCTTTTTGCACCACACTGTCCGCATACATGAAATGGGGGCTATGCTAGTACCTAACTTCCAGAGTTCTTGGCAAGAACAGAAAGGGTCTGTAGATCTAGTGGCACCCAGTGGGCACACGGGAGGTGGCAGATCTGGTCAGGGCCACACTGCGATGTGGGGGGGGGGGGTCCCATGCACTTTTGTCTTCATGGGCTCTTTCAGCCAATAAAAAGAAAATTTCAGTTCTATTTCATGACTGTGTTGGTATAAAGACAGATATGATCAAGGCTTGATTTTATTCTTTAAAAAAATTATTTAAAAGAAATTGACACGTTCTGGGACCCTAAGCCCTGGACATACTGTGTTCCACGTAAAAGCCAGCCCCCCGTCCTTGCCGCCCCCTCCTAGCTTCACACCACTGTCTTTTCCTTTCTTGACTAGTATTTCCATCCTTTTTATGAAAATAACAGTTCTGCTCAGCAAACATACCTGGGTGTCAGTGTATGTATTTGGGGAGAAAGAAAATCTGTCACCATTGGTATTAGCTGGACAGATGTTCTTAACAGGGGGTGCTCAGAAGGTGGCCTCTTGCCTGATTAGTGTGACTTACGCCATTTATCATTTATTTTTTTCTTGGTATTCTTTGACATATATAAAACTTTTAGATCACTCATATTTATACTGAAAGATATTTGTAGAAAGGTCTAGAATAATTTCTCACTCCCCCCCCAACCCCGTACTGATTAGAGCTGGCAGCTGATTCTGGCCCCATCTGGCCCCTTGTTGGGCCACACTGGCTTGGAGGCTCGTTTCCAGGGCAGCCTCTCTTTGCCCCTTAAATCCACAACCAAAAAATGATTATAATCAACATTTCTCAACTTTCAGAATGAAACTTGTGGTTACCTCAGACTTCATGGATTTTGGCCTGGTTCACATGCATAACCAGTTTGATTGACTCATAACTAGTTTAATTACCTGGTTGGTGTTTTGCCTGGCTTGGCTTGCACACTTCCCTTGGAGAGGCATTCTTTCTCATCTTCTCAACACCTAAGCATGTAATAAATTCTTGTTGATTGAACGAAGAGATGACTGGCTGGCAAGGAACCAGTCAGTTATGTCAGAGGTGCCAATTCGATTGTGTTTACACTCAATCCATTACAAACCCAGCTATTCGAAGAGAGCGTAGGGGGCCTCACCCAAAGTTTAGAATTTAAGAGAAACCTTTTATAATCTTACCAGGATCCAGGCCGTGTTCTTTGATCAGTTAAGGAAAAAAATACCAAGTGTCAGGCATAACCCAGGATTTTGAAAAGTCTTCCACAGCAGGGTCTGACCCCCGCACTCCAGAAGGGGGTTTATCCCTCCCGTGGACGGCGGACAATACGGTTGCTGATGCAGCCACTGATATAATTAAACTTTTGACCACAAGCATGACTTTAAGCAAAAAAGTGGCTAAAGCTCTGTGTCTAACGTGATTGAAGGGTGGAATCCAATGCTGAGGCTTCCCCAACTAATCTCCCCTTTCACAGTTCTCCAGAAGCAGGCCTTCTGGGGGTCCAGAGTTTACAATAAGATCTTTTGATACTTAAAATGTCAGCAAAACACTAAGACGAACTCTTCCCAAAACATGAAGGGGTAAGCCTGTCCATTCTCTGCTCTTGACATTTGGTCTAATTCTGTCGCAGATAAGTGGTCCTGGATGTAACCCACCTGGAGTGGGCCGTTCCCCACCCCCATTTCAGCCTGCCCTTCAGATCTCACCCTTGCTGCTAAAGCTGCTCTGGGTTTGCTGGAACTGAAAGGGCACAGAGCTCTTTTTTTTTTGGCCCGCAGTAATATCTGATATTTAGATTTCATAGAAACTACAACATGTTCACAGACACAACAGCCCAGCCTGGAAACTGACTTCATCTGGGAATGGCAAATTTCCCATTTTCCCAGGCTACTTTCTCAAGCCAGGTTTGGGTTTTCTGCTCACAATCAACGTATTTCAGAGTGACCAGGTGGCCAGGGCACCTCTGAAAACCCCCTCGGGGCCTGAGGACATTTGTATTGGCATTTAAGTTAGTCATTTTGCAGGTGAAAGGTATTCTGATTTACATTTCACAGTCTGATCTGCTTCCAGCCAAGGGGAAAGACTGGGACCTCTGGCCACCAGATCTTTCACTGAGTGAAGCAAGGGTGCTGAATATCCAGGCTGCATTTTCTGACTAAAGCTGAGATAAGTGGGCAGGTTGAAACAGATTTCTGCCTTTTGGATTGGTGATAACCTTGGAATGTTAACCTTTGCGGGGTGGGGGGAGTTTATGTGTGCAACAATTTAACTGTCATAATGTGGATTAGAGAAAGGGTTTCATCACACCTCAAGTGTTGTACAACTTTCGCAGTTGCTGCCCTGAGATTCTCTAAGGGAAGGAGGCTTAGCAATTTTGGAAGAAGGCAGTCTTCTCTGGATGTGTGCCCTTGGGTGTGAGCAGCTTTGTAGGAACCTCTATAAACAGCCATTGTGTTTTCCTCTCACGTGAGACTGTCCCAGCGTGCTGGGTAAACAGTGTTAATTGATAAAGTCATATAGACAGTCTTTATTTTCATGGGTAAATTTATGGTCAGGAAAATAATCTGAATTAGTCTCGTCTAAGGCAATTGAAAGAAATGTCAGCATAGTTCCCAATGATGGATTTTTTTTAATGTAATTCTTTTGCATTTGGCATGATTCAAAATTGATTTTATGAATAGGGCTGCAGATTAACCTTTCTGTAACAGGCTGGAAAAATGATCACTTGAAAACATGGTGCCCCTAATAGCATCCTTTGTAGCAATCAGAGATAATCTCCTTGTGCTCAGTCATATTATTAGCTCATTTCCTTAAGCCGTTTCCTAAACTTGTTATCTGATTGCCGGGATGGTCCCAGTTATTGGATTGGGGGTTAGTTCCTTTACTGGATGTAACTTTTCTCACTTAAAAAGAATATGATAATGATAACAAAAATGGATATTTCTGGGAGAACACAGTCAGGAGGGCAGAAAACTAGAAAACACCCATTCACAACAAGCCATTCTGTACCATTTCAGTGCACTTGGAGAACTGGATGGTTAGCGTAGACAAGTTCTGGGCGGTTCTCATTAATGGCATCCTTGGGTGAGTGTTTAACAGAGCCATTTAACTTTCTATATACCTTGCCTTTCCTCCTTTAGGAAATGAGGCAGTGTGTAGAACAAGAAATAAATCCCGCCTTTCCTTTATTGACTTTGTGATTTCCATGAAAACTTTTATTTCTGGGGACTTCTTAAGTATATTTGCTATCAGCAAATGCTTAGGCTCTATTATCTGAATGATTTTGGAAACTGGTAGAACTGTGTCCTCTGAACAGGTGGAATCCTTCATGCTGTGTCTGTTTTCTTTTTTCGTATCCTCCTTCTAATACCTTGAATTTTTAGCAAAACTTATAATGTCATCAGCCTAGTAGTCCTAGTGGCCTGGAAACTCCCCGAGGGTAGGGCCCGCATGCTCTGCTACCTGTTTTCATTGTGCAGAGTAGTTGTCCGGTAGATTATTTGATAGTTCCCAGCATCTCAGAGATTATGATTAACTTGCCTGAAAAAAAAAAAAAATCCAGGCAAAATCTTTTGCATTTTTACCAATTTCTGAAAATGTTAATAGAAACATTTAAACATGTATAAAAAGTATCTTTAATATTTTCTGTAACCTAATTGGTATTAAAAGCAGTTCTCCATGTGTTGAAAAAAATTCCTAGAAAAAGGTTTTTCCCTTCAAAGTATATAATGCCCTCCTTTGAGATAGATAATATGTATTTTGATGACCACAAAACAAGCCAGACATTTTGGAAAGTCGTCTGCATAGCTTTCTGGGTTTAAAGTGCAACCGAACGTTCTGAACATTCTTAGAAGTTTTACTAGGGTTAATCTGCTTATAAAATATGATATTTTTCCTGGTTGTTTAAAGATCACTCTCCTGTCTGTTGGGGAAGAATTTCTTACAGACTAAGGGCTGTTTTTCACTTTTTGCGTCTCTTTGATTAAATGCTTGTTATATTTATACCCCGAGAAGAGGACCAAAGAAAGATTCCACTTTTGTTCTTTGTTCCATTTGAAGAATTAATGCAGAAGAATGAACGTGGTGCGTTGTCAGGAAATGATTTTTTATGTTAGCATTAGCAAAGCAGAGCAAGTCCCCTCTGCTGTGGCTTTTTACCACATTAGACAGGGGTGTCCTTCAATGTCTGCGGTGATGATGGGCATAAATCAAATTGAGAACAGTGGTATGTAGTGAATTTAGTGCAACTGCATTTTTTAATATGTAAGTAGGCTTAGGTTTTTATCTCCCTTATCTTAAGCCCTGTCAAGATCAAACTCCAGCAAGCATTCACATCCACAATTGAATCTCACCAGCCTTTTTCTTTAAGTTAACATTAGTTCAAACTCTCCCCACTGCTTCTGTCAATAGATCTTTTAAAGGCAGGCATTAGAGTTAAGTTTGCCTTAGCCTTTTTCCCCCCTTCCATAGCTTCAAGCCCAAGGGCTTCTTTAAATGGGCATTAGTTAAGGCCCAGAATTGAGTAGACATTTGTGAAGGAGACTTGAAGTTTGGAACAGAATTGGCCTTTATAGTTTTTCCATGGGGGGAAAAATCTTCTTATGAGAATAAAGGCTGCCTACTAATCTGCTACCATCTGGAGAATGGGGAAGCCAGAGGTTGTCGGCACCAGGTCACATCCCTTATGTAAACTGTCAAATTCTTTTCATATTAATGACATATCGAGTTTAATCTGAAGGGGGTTGGTATCAGTCAGAGCTTATTTATTGATTTTTTTTTTTGCAAGGAGGGGGTTCTTAGTATTGTTAGAGTATGAGAGAAAGATACTAAGTATCCAAAAATATCAGTTCTTTGATTAATAAAAGGCTTCTCTTTACTTTCACACGTTGCTCATCAAGTAGTGATGTCTGAAGCCAGGAGTAAGAATCCTCAGAGTTCCTCCAAACAGTTCTTTTCCATCTAACTTTATTGAAGAAAGTTTGAATGCATCTTAAGTTCAGAGAGAAAGACCGTTGACAGTTACCATACTCATCCCTGAACTTGAAACAAAGTGGTAGTGAGTCTGAGGTTCTGTTGTTCTTACAGATTATTTTGCACAAGTGTGCCTGTGAGTATAGATATAGGTGTGCATTTTGATGCTTTAGGGTACAGTGGAATGGCTAAAGTCACCCCAGGTCTTATGAGGCTCTTGCTTTTCAAGTGGTAAAGAATAAAAATCCCTTACTTTTTGGTTATGAAACCTTTGCCCTTTTGTGGACACAGGGCCAAACAGATTGCAAATGTCTTGACAGCTCTATTCAAAGCAGAAGCTTATTCCCTAAACTGGTGCAGATTGATTTTGTTCTTTTTAAAACTGTTCTGCAATCCCCTTCTTACAAATAAAAATAGACCAAAATAGACCCACACGCTCATTCTCATTCTCAGACCTTTTGATAGGTAAAGGTTGAACTCTGTAAACCACAGCGTGGAAACCCAAATAATCACGTTATTCCCGGGGATAGACGTGTCTATAGTACAAGCTAAAAGAAGTGAATAAAAGGCACTGTTGTATCATATACCTATACACATAGGATATTTTGGCAAAAACAGGCCTAATGTTCAGTGAATTGTTTCTTGAACAAATAAATAAAAGAATGACTACATTTTACCTGGACAGTCTTTCATTTGGTTAAGGAACAAGAAACAAAACCTAGAAATTGTAGCGGACAGGATTTAAATAAAGAAGCACTGAGATTTCTAGTTTTGAGAAATATTTTTAAAATTCTGAAATGAGAGCATTTGTCCTTGGGGCCCAAACTCCACAAGTACTACTTTTTACCCCCCTGGTTTCATATGTAAGCCAGAAAATGAAAACCAGACCAGTGACCCACAGAGGATGAAGCGTGTGGGTTTTGCCCATTATATTTCTCTGCTCAGGCCTAGATGCTTCGCCTTCTCCGTCCCCTGTGTTTGAAGTTGAGAGCTGGGAACAGACGTGAGATTGAGGTCCCAGGGAGAGGCCAAGTTCAGCCTGAACTAGTGAACTCCCTGAGACTAGAGGCAGATCACCTGAGCTACAGAGACTTACAGGAACATTTGTGCCAGGAGGGAGGAGAGACCCTGGGCCTTGACAAACAGGTTTCTTTTCGGTTGTCTTACAGAACGGTGTCTAGCTGAGCATCTTGGCAGTTTTCCTGAAGTAAGCGTTTCCAATTGATGATGATGCCTATGAGCTTACACACAAGCCTGTGTTATATGGGATTTTCTGCCAAAGACATTGACTGCTCCGATTCTGAGGGGGATTGTCATAGGGGACAGTGGGCTGATGTTATGAAACCTAAGCGTGCTTTTGCAAGAGCCTAACAGCAAAAGAAAAACAATTAGGTTAAAAGGAAGGGGAATGAAAACTTGGGAAGGAATATAAAAATGTCTGTGTGTAGACATATACAAAAAGAAACTACAGGAATGCAAAACTGATTTTGGCCTTATATTTTGTGGCAATGCCGCCCTTTTTATTTGAATGCATTTTAATCCCATGCTTCCCTGTCATGTGCTAAGGATTTAAATAATTACTATGAGGAATGTTATAATAAACTTGAACTTTTAAAAGAACAGTCTAGATTGTCCAGTGGTCAAGCACTGTAAGAATCTTTTATAGCAGATTCTTTTAGTGGCCCTCTCCTCCCCAACTTTCTGAACTCCTCACTTGCAAAACAGCAGTCAGGTTCGTATTCCGTCTTTTCAGCCTGCTTGGGCTTTATCTGACTGCAAAAAACCATGACTGGACAGAGAGTGTGGTTTGGGGCGGTGAAGGCTCTGAGCGGTGCTTTGCAAGGGACTCCCGAGAGCTCCTTGCCCCTCCCCTGGTCTCATCCGAGGCGACCCGAGCGCTGTCTGGAGCGGGACCCAGAGGCGGAGTTCAGCGCCGCGGCCAGCAGGGGGCGCCCTTGCCAGATGCGAGCGGGTTTCTCGGTGCCTGAGCCACTCGCGTTGCTGGTCTGCCAGGCTGCCCCTGGGAGTCAGTTTGGCTCCGGATTCGACCCCAGAAGCATTTTATTTTGTCCTTTTCCTTGCCCCACACATGTATGTCCGTCCACACCGCTGTTTCCAGTTTCTTTTTATTGTTAACAGTAGCTTCTGCTTTGCCATAGCTGCCATCTGGCCACCTTTTTTCCTTAGAAATTGGAGAAAGGTTTTCTTTTCCTCTCCGGGAGTCACAGGTCAAGTTGAAGGGCACAGCCACCTGCAGGGATCAGGACCAAGTGTGTTCCCTGAGCATTTGCTGTTTGACATGACCTCGCCATAAAGGAATGTCTGGACGGGAAGGGAAAACCTGTTTCATAACGCGGTGCTGAGCTTCGTCTGCTCTCTCATCAGGGTGACAGCCCTGTGGTCCCCGCCAGTGGGTTTGTGACAGGAAGGTGGGGAAGCTGGATCATGAAAATCCACGGCTGGGATTGCTCATTCTGTAGGCTTCTAGCCGGAGGATGGTGTCTGGTTCCCAGGGTGGCTCAGCACAGTACTTAATTCAGAGTGCCCCAAACCTGGGTGATTAGCATTTTATTCTTTAAAAAAAAAAAAAAAAAGAGGACGCGCCTTGGCAATTTTTAAGCAGCTTCAGCACAGTCTGGTGGGAGGAGGACGGTTTGAGGAAGGGTTTTGTTTCTTCAAACTTGGACTCCGTGGGCTTGTTGACTGGACTTTGCTGGGTAATGCTTTCCCCAGACAGCAGCCATCTGCGCAGGAAGAGTTCAGGGCGCACACCCGGGGCTTGTGGCCACAATGTGGTGCTTTATGGCTGGGAGCCTTGTCTTGAATGCCTGAGCCACTAGCCTCCTGTGCCCTCTGCCCCATGTTGGATTACCAGCCGCCTGGGTGCTGGAGCTGTTCCCACTCTGGCTGGGGAGGACATGGGAGCAGAGACCCACAGCAGCTGCGTGCTGCGCCTGTCCTTTTCTGCAGGCCCCTCAGCACTCTACCGCACTGACCCGCAGTCCCCAACCCCTGCTGCCCTGGGCCCCCCATTCTTGGATTAATTCTCAGGCAGCTGTAAATACTGGTGTGCTGCCTCCTGTTAGGAGAGAGGGAGAGAGAGAAGGAGAGAGAAACTTACCATTCCTGCAACAGGTGACTCCCAGGGAGGAATGTGAAATCACTGGGCTTGAATCCTGGATGGCTCTCAGAAGTCTCTGCTGAGTAAGTTTATTTTGGTTAGTTTTTAGCAGAAGCCAGTTGTTTAAGAGCAGCAGGTTTCTTTGTTTCCAAGCCCTTGGAAGTCACCCTGTGGCATTTCAGCTGTAAAAGGACATAGTATCAAAACTCTCTGGTATCTGCCTGTTTAAGCCAGGCATGTGCATAATGGGTTTCAAAATTAATTTTTTTCTTTTTGAGACAGAGTCTCAAGCTGTTGCCCTGGGTAGAGTGCAGTGGTGTCACAGCTCACAGCAACCTCCAACTCTTGGGCTTAAGTGATTCTCTTGCCTCAGCCTCTCAAGTAGCTGGGACTACAGGCGCCTGCCACAACAGCCGGCTATTTTTATTTTTTTGGTTGTAGTTGTCATCATTGTTTGGCAGGCCTGGGCTGGGTTCCAATCTGCCATCTCTGGTGTATGTGGCTGGTGCCCTAGTCACTGAACTACAGGTGCCGAACCTCAAAATTAAACATTTTTATTTTTGAAACTGACATTTATTTTCTGTCTTTTCCTACTATTAACAGAATCATTTAATGCCTACCCCCCCAACTGTTTTTCATTTTAAAAGTCATCTTTCGAAGCTGTCTTTCCCAGAGCCTCATTGTTCGTGAATTATATTGTAAATCCATTTGGACACCGACCAGAAACTTGGTATAATTGCTCACATGCAAGTAAAAGCTTTCTCTGTGTATTAATTAGTTGATACAAGGGATTAAGATGATTACATGAAAGGCATTGCTGCTTCCCTCTGAATAGTTAGACCAAGGTGGGTGCCAAGGCATCATTTGATCCCATTTGCTCAGCATGTTCCCTTGATAAAGGCACAGAATTCGAACAGTGAGTTTTCCCGAGGCAGCAGAACATGGAGATCATTTGGATTCGCTGTTTCTGTTGATGTGAAATGTGGGATATTAATCAAGGCTAATTACATGCACTAGGTTTGGAACAAACTGAAGGCCAGTTCAGGGCATGGTTCTCTATGTAATTACGGCCTTCAAGGTACCAGGGTAATTACTGGAAATTAGAGGCCCTTCCTTTATGGGTCTTGCCTCTCAAAACATGGAAACAGTTTCTCTCACCATTAGCAAGTAGTTCTCTGTTCAGAGTTTGGTGTTAAACAGAAACAGCCAGCTTTTCCGGAGGCCTTATTTGTGCTGTGTCAAGATTCTGGAGTTAGGGCAATAATCCAAATCATTCTGCACTTTTTCACCCTGTCAGGGATCTTCTAATATTTGAATTCAAAATAAAAATTGGTATATGCTTGGACAGGGAATAGAATTTAATAGTTTGTTCTCCTTTTCCAGAAGACCATTTCCTCTAGTGTTATATTCATTTAAAAAGGTAACCTGTAATCTTTTCTATTAATACATTTGATGTCACACTTGGTACTTGAGAAAGTTCAGTTGCTTCACAGAGTCTCAGGGTTTTAGAATACAGTTGTCACTTTAGAAACCACCATCATTGTGAGCCTCTCTTGGGCAAGTGAGAGTTTGCCTCCAGTACAGACAGACACCCCCAAAGACAAGATTCTTATTTTCTGGGGTATCTAGTAGCTAGGGGTGCAGGCAAGTGTCCTAACCTTACAATCCACTGGGAGCCTAGAGCAAAGAATGAAGAGAATCAAGGATTGGAGTCCCCTGCATGGCAGTGGCCCCAGTGTCTGCTGATAAAGGGCAGAGAGGCAGTGGGGCCTTGAGTCCAGCTGCTCAGCAGGGAGCGTCTTAGCATGACCAGGGCTACGGCTCCCGTGGCTGGATTCTTAAATCCAGGCCCATTTTCTTCTGATCTTCCAGTAGATTTGGTGAGGCACTTGCTTTTTCTTATGGGCAACACCGTTCTTCTTAAATTCACTAGAGTCGGCTTCTGTGGTGGCAGTAAGAACTCTGACTAGTGTGAGGACATCAGAATCGTCTCTGCCTGCGTTGGGGTTTAATGATATATATTACAAAGATAGAGATACCCATGCTGACGTAAAGCACATATGTAATTCTGTGTATATAGGCACATGCTTTGTTGTTGTTGTTTTTGTGTAGTTTTTGGCCGAGGCCGGGTTTGAACCCGCCACCTCCAGTATATGGGGCCAGCGCCCTATTCCTTTCAGCCACAGGTCTGCCCAGGCACGTGTTTATTATAAGCTTGGAGAGGGGACTTGATCACTAAGCTAAAAAGGAGTCAGAATGGGAAGAATTGGTGCTTTTTTGAAGTCATACTGTTGGCTGCCCTGACATTGTCCTTCTGAAGGACTTTCGCAATTTCCATCATAAATACCACTACTGAGTTCGAAAACCACCGAGACGGGTTTGTGAAAGTATGGAGGGCATATAATAATTCTATGGAACAAAGTTTTACTATCCTATGTATGAAGTATATGCGGTATTATCAAATTTTTAAAAAGTATTTTTCAGATAGGTGGTTTCATCACAAGGCTCAAGCCACTAAAAATTCTGAGGTTTTGTTTTGGCACCTTTGTTTCTTTCACGTCTCACAGTTATTTATAACACCCCGCTGGGCGGTCCTGACCCGGGTTTGAGAGTGGCTGGAGGAAGGCAGAAAAATCACGTCTCTCAACTGAGGCCGGGAAGGGCTGCGGCCGGCCAGGGCTCTGCGTTTCCCCCTTCCTTGTGGTGTTACCTTGTAATTGTTCCATCACAGAGTGTGAACGCCCGGCTGCTGGGAGGTTTTCAGCCTCCCTTCCTCTCCACCACCGCCTCACCATGGCCCCTCTGTGGGACCCTGCAGGCTCCTCTCTAAATTCTCCTTCCTGTCTTTCCCGTGATCTTTTATCTTTCCTCTTTGTCATTTCCCTGCCGGGATGGAGGTGTGTTTGTGTAAAACTTGAATGTAAATGTTAGAAACAGGCTTTTCGTTCCAAGCCGCATCCTGCCTGATCACACACTTCCAAGTGTCCCATGCCACTCCCTTTAATTGACTGGTGTGTCCTAGAAATGACACACAGACCTCTGCCTTGGGTATCCCTTTCTGTGGTCAGGGACCCTGAAAGTTCTTTTCTTTCCCTCCCTTCCTCCCAGGCAGGGTCTCACTCTGTGGCCTGAGCTAGAGAGCTAAGGCATCATCACAGCTCACAGCAGCCTCGAACTCCTAGGCCCAAGCAACCCTCCTGCCCAGCCTCCCGAGTAGCTGGGACTACAGGCACACACCACCACACGCAGCTCGTTTTCTCTGTTTTCGGTAAGCATGGGTCTTGCTCTTGCTCAGGCTCCTGGGACTCCTGATCTCAGTTTAAGATCCCCACCCCTTACCCCCACCCCTAGTCTCCCGGAGGCATGAGTCCCCGTGAGCCCCCAGGTCAAGCTTGAAGTCCCTCAGGTGAATGGCCCTACTGTTCCTGGGAGAGCAGAGAGGATGTTGCTGCTGGAACCCTGTTTGGGAGTGTCTGCCCTTCCTCTGTCTTTTCTTGGGAGCTCTGGGCATCTTGGTTTCAGGCGTGACAGCTGGGAGCAGGGCGGGGTCGGGTGCCGTTTCTTTGACTCCATTTACCTGGCGGGGGGTCCTCTTACCTTTGGAGAGTGGTGAGATGACTAGTTCAGGTCGCAGGGCCTGAGGAATGCTCATGTACACGCCCCACGGGCATTCCAGCAGAGGGCTAAGCCCAAGGTCACCAAATTGAGCAGCAAAACTAGAACCCAGGGTTGTTGATTCTTTACACTATTCCTTACAGGCTCCCCCATATATTCTAGAAGGAAGTCTTATACATTTTTTTTTTCCTCTCTCTCTTTTCTGCATTTTAAAGCTTTATTTCCCCTTTGGCTTTACAAAAAGGAAGTAGAATTTGGTCTGTAAGGACTTTTTTTTCTGCACAGAAATACCAGTGACATCATGAATGACCAGAGTCCTGCTTTTTGTTAAAGGACCCGTGGAAGGTTGTGCTGTATTTACATAGGCTAACCCCCATCTTGCTCACTTGAAATAATTCATGTCTAGTTCTAAGTTCTTTGAGACATTTTTTAGAAGTTCAAGTGCCATTGAATGGAAATGTTATGGATTTTTAAAAAGTAAATATTTACTTACCAGATTCAAATGAGAACTTCAAAAGGGAAACTGTAGTCAGAGGTTATTGCTGACGCTAAATTTTTTTCTGTCATTATTCTTTAATGATTAGTCAAGCTTAATTAAAGAAATCACAAAGGATTGTACCAAGGAATGCATTTGGAAATATTTATTGTGTGGTATGAGTAAGGAGCCATATTCTGTTCCTTAATACTGTCCCACTTTTACAAACATAACTGGAAGAGGCCCAAAGCTTAAAACCCTAACAGAACCGGTTTATCATCTTCTGCTTCCCGTATGGTTGATAAAAGTTGAGTGATGGAATTTGAAAGGAAGCCAAGAGTCTTTTCTGTGTGTATGTGATGTCTGTAAGGCCACAGTGATTTCAGACACTTCCCCTGGTGCACATCTGTGTCCGCGTGACAAGGAACGCACCCTTTAGGTATTTATTTTAAAACATCATTAACCAAAGCATGGAGATGATAGCCGAGTTTCTCTTCTTTAAGCTCGACTGTTTTACGGTGTTCTGTTCTCAGCTCCTTCTAACAAGCTGGAAACCATCTCCACTGACACAGCCTTTTTCCTTTCTGTTTGAACTTTCCTGGCAAAAAATGGCTTGTCGATAGAGTCCGGGCTAGTTCATTCCCTTTGTATGTGGAGAATTAGACACATGAATGGCACAGATTAATCAAATGTAGGCCCAGAATAGAAGACTCTCACCCACTAACATGACTGTGAAAGCTGCTTTGAATAGAAGGGAAAGGACCCATCAAATATACATGAAAAATAGTGAGTTTATGAAGGCCTGGGGATTGTTGGGCTTGACCAGACCTGTATGCCATCACTTAGAGAGGGGCAAGAGCAGGGGGTGGGAACAGCAGGACCACCAGCCCAGGAGGTGGGGCTTTTCCTTTGTGAATGGTCTTCTTCCACTGACAGAAGCCTCTGGGAATATCAATGAGCCCCTTGCTAAGGCAGGGTTGGAGGTCAAAGTGCAGGGCCAGCTGCCAGCCTTCCTGAGGGACAATAGCAGAGCCCTTCTGTACATATGACAAAAGGGTATCCCCAAACAGTGTCTTCAGACACTGAACAGCAGTTAAATTAAAATTATGCAGCATCGGATAAAGGTAACCTTTTCTCTCCTTTTCTTTCAGCTCTTATTTTCTGTTTACCCACTTATTTTTTTTATTTATAGAACTTTAATCATTTAGCCTAATAAGTTTAAAAAATTTATATGCCCCCGCCTTACACTCAAATACTGATGTGATAAAGGAAAAAGTTCTCTTTAAGGTCTTTGCATTTAGTATAACCAGCATTATCTCACTATTATAAATTGCAAAAAACGTGTATTTCTTGATGAACATAAAATATATATATTAGATCAACAGCAAGTTGTTTGTGCAAATGATGAGGAAGTATAATGTACAAACATAGAAATGTGGTTGAAGTAAATTTATACACATAGTATTATTTCCCAGAGAAACATAAAAAAAATCAAAAGTTGAACTCCTATGAAAATATTAACAAGAATTACCAAGGTATTTATTCTGAGATGCTTCCAATCTGGATTTGATATAATGTAATTTATGTAAATATAAACAGAGGCGAAATATGAGAAACCCCCATATTAATGTGAAACAAAATGAAAACTTGGCATTTCTGTCACATTGCATAGCTACGCGCACTATTTTCCTGACTCTGTCTTGATAAAATTGAGAGTTACCCATAAAAGTACTACTCTGTGGTCTTTTAGCCCATATTTTCGTTCCTGGTATGGTTTAAATGTCGCATTGTGTTTATTTTTTTTCATTCTCTTCGTCTTCACTCTGAAACCACAGAAGGCTCGCAGTGGAAGGGCGAGCCTTGAATCACGCGTCCTGGCCAGTGCCAATTAGTTCCACTGTGGACTTTCTCTGTGGCTCTGCTGGAAAACTATCATGTCATTGTCCAGAATGGTTCCAGTTTTCCATCTTCTAGCACCAAATCCCTCAAAGGTCACATAGGACTTCCCCAGTGGCCAACCACATGTGCTGTGGGCTGTTTGGTTTCTTGGTCAGATGAGTGAGAGTGGAAAGTTGGGCTTCTCACGTTCAGTTCTTAGAATTTATGGAACTGCTTCAGCTAAAGACTTCTTAGATGGGGTAGTGATAGTAAATTAATGTTGGACGTTGATTACCATGTATCCTTAGCACATACATAATTTTAAATCTGAGAAAGGACCTTAGAAAAAGCTAGAAGAAAACAAGGATCAGGCACCAGGTCCCCCAGGGACCAGCCCAGGTCACTGCTGATGAGGTCATTAGGAGATGAAGATGGCACTATTGTCTAATTAAGAATATCAAATAAAAAAGAAAGTAAATTAACGCAAAACAAAAGTACCCCCACTGTGATTCAGGCATTTTTTTCTTTAATATCTTGACGTTTGACAAACGCTCATTGGGTACCTACAGGACGCCTTCGGTGCTTTTGGGGAAACGATGCTGCCTAAATCCTAATGAGGGGAGCAGGGCAGTAGACGCGTGTCCATTAACAGCAGAGGACAGATACAACTGGTACCATGAAACATGCATCAGACGCTGTGGGCCTTAAATACAGAGAAGCTGTGTGTGATGGGAAGGGCAGGAAGGAGATCTTCGCAGAGGTGGGTGTGAAACGCTCGGATTTGACAATGCAGAATGGAAGGCACATTAGGAGCCCAAACAGAGCCAAGAAGTTCAGCCCGTAACAGTCATTTGTCAGGCCGCCCTGCCTGGGGCGTCTTCCAGAACATGATTTGTGCTGGACATTTGGGTAAACAGACCCAGCTGCTTAAGGCTGGGATGCAAAAGGCTCTGCAGTGATCCCCCCACCCACCGCGGGCCTCCTCGCAGCCCCTGCCCTGTCACACCCCTCACGCTCAGGAGGGGACTCTGTCCCCACAGGTGTCATCTTTTGGAGCACATTAGGGAACCTGAGTGGAGAGCACCTGGTGGAGGTAAACAGTGGCCCCACTGAGGTCCCCAAATGAGAAACTCAGAAGTGGGACTGTGACGAATTGAGAGTCAGGCGTAGGAATGAAGGCTCTCACACTAGGGAGAGTCTGGGCATCTAAAGCCGGGTTAGGCGGCGCTCCGGGATGCAGGAGAGAGGGGTGAGCTTGGAGGAAAGGAGGAGAAAATAGGTGTCCTGAGACTGAGACAAGAAAGCATCTGCCTGCAGGAGGGGATGCAAAAGATGCAGGTGGTGACGCCCAGGCTTTCAGGATGGGGAGGAGAAGCGTGGGTGGTCTGGGAAAATGTTAGACTTCAGACAGGGGGTTGGGAATGAGCGGTTAGTATGAAATTATTCAAAGGTGGAAAATGAATGATCTCTCTTTAAAGGTTTGATTGTTAAAGAAAATGAACTGCGAATTGAGTCCTGCTCTTTTTACAGAAGTTAGAATCATTTTCCTTCATAGACTTCGTGTGTCCCCTTGATGTCATTCTAAGGAAGCTGGGGTGGCATGGGGGTAGCAGTATTTTTTTGCTATGCTGACTTTGATCTTGGTTTGGGAATCCAGTGAAAATGAAGCCTTTCCCCGCACATTTTACAACACAAACAGGCAGCCCAGCAATTTAATGTTGGTTCTTCCAATATAAATATTACATCGTGAGTATAATTTCCCATTATTACCACAAGAAATTAACTGGATGCTAAGAATAATTTGCCTTTACAAGGCCATACACTGATATCCAAACCCAAACATAGCAAATATAGAAGGGGGCTCTTCTTTGAATTTTAATTCTTACGTTAGACTAGACTGAAAATTGCTTGATGGAAGAGTCAGTCTTCTGCACCAGCTTGTTACTGTGGTGAATTTGCTACGGATTTGGAATTTTTTTTCTTTTGAATACTGATGTTCAGCTACTTCCTAGAGGATCCTCCATTACTTTGAGGCTAATTCCCATTTTTCATGAGCTATGGGACCAGGCTGAAACACACCAATCACATAATATTTTAAGTCACAATCTGTTATAGAGATATTTCATGTGTGTGTGTATACGCAAACAAACTAAAAACAACTTCCAAACCCGTTTCACAAAAGGTTCCAGAGAGTGTTGACGTAGAAAAAATATAATGTCAAAAATCACGGCATCTGCACGTGTGTGAGAGAGAGGAGAGAGCCAGACAGACGGAGGGAAAGACAGACCTGTGGTGGGGGAGAGCTAGGGGGAATGATGAATGAAAACCTGCAGAGGCAGGCTTCATTTCCCTGGTATCAATTTGGTAAATTATCCATAATTTATTAGAGCTTGTAAACATTGTGGCAAAGTTTTTTGCGCTGTCAGTAATGAATTGCTACATCATTAATTTTGTCAAGGGATCAAGAAACAGGATGGCTGAGCTCAAAGAAAAGCCCTAGATGAGCAGAGTTGGGTCTGGAGTGTTGGTGCAGTGAGTTTACACCGCAGTGAATTCATGCAATCCCTGCCTGCCATGGGGAGACCCTTCCTCATGAACCAGCCTGGCCATGGCTGCCAGGGATGGTGGGGTACACAGGCCTAAGTGGGAGGATGCCGTGTGGTTGGCAATAGCTTGGGGCCCTGGGGTTTCTTGGTGGCACTGTCCTGGCTGGCATATCCTCTGTCTTTATATATTTCCCTTCTTCCAAGTATATTTGAAGTGGTAAATGAAAAAGATACATTTTTTAAAGTTAGTTGAAATAAAGACTATAAAAGAGGTCACAAATACTTTATTGATTGATTGACGTAGGGTCTCACTCTGTCAGCCAGGCTAGAGTACAGTGGTATCATCATGGCTTGTTGCCACCTCAAACTTGTGGCCTCAAGTGATTCTTCTACCCCTGCCTCCTGAATGGCTAGGACTGCACCCTGCTCATTTTTCTGTTTTTTTGTAGAGATGTCTTGCTCTGTTGCTCAGGGGGGTCTCAACTCCTGGCCTCAATTGATCCTCCTGCTTCAAGCCTTCCAAGGTACTAAGATTATAGGCGTGAGCCACTGTGCTGGGCCCAGAAAATACTTTAGATGCAAACATTTTGGGGAGAATTTAGTGGAGGGATCAGGAATATCTGTTTAAACATTAAATCTGGCTTTAGTCTCCTAGTGACTCGAAAGTGAACCCTTTGTTCATGTAGTTGTCCCTTTTTGACAGAAGAGTGTTTTTCCCTGGCATTTAATGACCAAGGCCTTGTGTTAGCATAAGCGGTACCACATGGGATAGCAGCGTTTACTTTGAGTTTCGTAGATTGTATTTTATGGCTGTTTCTTACTAAGGACCAAATTCGTGGTTTCAAATCCTAATTCCAAGAAGGCATTTCGGCAGGAAAGGTAGGTTGCAGTTACCTTATGCACTGAGATTGTCCAAGTGTGCTTAATTTGGGTATCTGGCCTAAAAGAGAGAGGCTGGAAGGAGGAACGGGGATTGTATCTCTCACACTGCCTCTGTCTACTGTCTTTGCTTCCCCTGCTCTGGACACACCCTTATGAGTGTTGGAAGCAGTTATCCTCTGTCGGTTCACAGAAGAACATAGTGCTCAGAACCTCATGTGAACGTAGCACCACATCACAGAACCTCAGGTCCAGCAGGAATCCCTAGAGCTGGGTCCGTGTGGTGCTTCCAGACTCAGCCTCCCCTTTGGGATTCTGACCTTGGGGGGCCTCACTGTAGCTGGCGTCCACGCAACGTGGGCGAGGCCTGTCCCTGTGGCATTGTAAGGAGGGTAGTCGGGGATGAAAGGAAGGACAGGAGCCCAATTCTAATCCTACGCCTTTTCTGACATATGAAAAATATGATAATCAGGGACGTTAAGGCACTTGCCCATGTCATTCAGCTAGATAGTAGCATTTGTGAATCTGGAACAAGTAAACATAAATAGTTTGATCTGGGGTGTTGCCAGCCAAGAAATTGTAGCCCACTTCCAAACAGCAGGTGGGAGAAAACTAAGTAATTGAGAAGAAAGAAGGACAAGGGGGGTATATGTTGAAGGTGAATATTTTATTTATCAAAACACAAGAATGGAGTATCTTCACTTAGATCAGCGGTTCTCAACCTGTGGGTCACAACCCACAGGAACTGTATTGAATGGCTGCGGCATTAGGAAGGTTGAGAACCACTGACTTAGATTTTTACACAGCCAGCCAGTCACCTGTTGTTTGTGGTTGAGACTACGAAATACCTAAACAGAAGGGGAAATTCTGACAGGTAGCTGGTCAGTTACCTTCTTTAAGGAACAAGATAACTGACCCTATGTTATCTGAAAAGACTCAATTGGCCCATTGTGTTTAATAGCATAGCCAATATTTTAAGTAAAAATTGAACATCTTCATATATTGACTGATAAGCATTATGTAAAATTTGCAGTTGAAAGTAATTCGTTCTTCAGCTTTTCACTGTAAAGGCAATCTCTTAGAAATACACTTTCCACATAAGAAGCTTGAATCTTCAGTGTTGGAGTATTTGAGAAAATAGAGTAAATCTAGTTTTATATAACTACTCTAATACTCTTAGAATAATACCAAAGTGTTTTACAGTAACAAGTTTGAGATAAGATCCAATATGAATGTATTATCCCCACAGCCAGCTCTCCCGTTAGTCAATTTCAGAACACATATTAAGCAAAGCAATATATATGCCCAATCCTTGTTTCAAAGTATATTCATGTTCTCAGATTTTGGGGGGTAAAACATTCTAAAGCAATAAGCTCCCCAAAGGATAATTGCTCTTCTGGAGGCATCAATGTATATTTTAATATTTATCTTTGCAGTAGGGTACTTTTCTATTTTTCTTGCAGTAATTTCCCTCGCAGCACCAGGGTGGTTGTAGAAAGACTCCTTCCAGAGATATGAGGAATGCCTTTTAAGCAGCTCTATTTGAGTCCATATTGTCCTTCAGAGAGAATATAAATATCCTTTGCATTGTGCATATTACTTAAAACTTCATATATGTAGTGAACTTAAACAGATGTAATTGGATCTTTGATAAAATGTAAAGTTAGCAGCCCATTATGAATTATATTGCAAGAGAAAAACTACAAGTGACTCTTAGCGACTGCACTATACAAACACCACGAATGTCTAGAAGAGTTCCTTGGTTCTGTCTTCCTAACAGTAAATATTCAGGGCTCCTCTTGGGCCCACTGCTGTGCTATAGCACGGGAGGGTTGCCAGTAAATAAGATGTCCTTAGGAAACATGTCCGTCTTTTTCTTTTTGGTGAGACAGATATATATGAAAGAGTTAAATGATGGCTTAAGGAGAAGAATCACAATAAGTAATCAGAAAATAAAATCCCAGACAACAGAAATTACCATGAAGAAGGATTTTGGAGGAAATGGGACTGAATGGGGCTGCCAAGGTACTGAGAGGAGAAATGGTGTCAGTGGAGGAGGCGGGCAGGGGCTTAGATGGGAATCGGGACACTGGCCCTGGCCCGGGCCACTCAGCATCCCGAATTACAGAACCTTTTTCTGTGTCAGTTCCCTCAAACGTAAAATTCTCTCGAACATTCCTTCTTGCCATTCTGTCCTCTAAGCGCCATCTGGCTGTAGAATTCTCTTCACTTCTGCTTGCAATTTTTGGCTTAAACATACAAGTTCCAGAACATATGTAAGAAAAGAGGAACACAACATAAACTCACATAAACCAACTTTCTTTTGTTCTCCTTTCTTAGATTCAGCCTGGATTCTTCCGCTCTATAAATATTTCCCATTTAGAAAGTAATTACACCAAGGGAAAACTATACATTTAAACATATACAGCTTTTATTGTTACATGATAACTGAGTCTAAATTGGATGATTCTCGTTAATGAAAGGACAAGAAAATAAGTAAGTCAGGACATAATTAGGTCACTGCATTTGGCCATTGTGACTTATCCTTCCCTTTGCCCTTATCAGCTAAAGCTTTGGCCTTAATATGGACAAAAGGCAATTTAAATCTCTTTCCATTCCTATTCTTTTTCTTAGTGCTGCTTCAAATCTGAACCTCTAATAAAGAAAGGGATAATAAAATAGCAGGAAAGTATAATGGGAATTATATTGACTCTCATAGAAGTTTTGGAAGAGAAATATATTCTCTTCCCTCAGCTCTGTAATAATATAATCATAGTGTGAGTTCTACTTTGCTAGACTAGGGACTATTTTGGAAATCTTTAATGAATATAATCAGGTAGTAAGCATTCAAAAATTACTATTTCCTTAAAGCCAGGAAATTATTGTTCAGTGTAAAATGCTAAAGAAAAAGGGAAAAAACCAGCTACATTTTTAAAAAATAGCATCATCCTTATCGTGTGCCACAGTGGAGCTGGCAATGGGGGCTGAGACCTGAGTTTTAGCCTATCTTCGAATCTTTCTGTGTAAACTTGGGCAAATCACTTAATATCTTTGGAGCCCAGACTTTTTATTGTAAAATAATGATAATAATAATAGCAAGCATTTATATTTACCAAGTCCCATATGTCATTCTAAACCCTTTATGTTTAATTACTCAGTCACCCCACCTATGATTGCAATTATATTCTTTCTGTATCTTACTTAACATTTCAGAGAAACCATTTGAGCCCAGTTCTCTTTGACTGTAAATCTATGTATGAACCTTTCTGTGTGATTATTTACATCATTATTATAAGAGGCCAAATACTTAGATTATTCAAAGGTGGACACATTTCTTTTCTTTCTTTTTTTTTTTTTTATAAATACATGTATTTTATTATTCTTCATTACATTATTTCCCCACCCCCCACCCCTCCGTGGTAAGACAGAATTGATTTACAGAAAAGAATACAGAAAACACCAAAGCTCCTGGTAGAGGGAGAGATTTCAAGTGGGGAGA
>CAUYRH010127961.1:0-23362 GCA_963574655.1 Perodicticus potto | reverse complement strand
CGTGCCACACTGGAGGGACAGCCCACGTTCTAGCAGCACATACTGTTTACTGACTTCGTGCCACACTGGAGGGACAGCCCACGTTCTAGCAGCATATACTGTTTACTGACTTCGTGCCACACTGGAGGGACAGCCCACGTTCTAGCAGCATACACTGTTTACTGACTTCGTGCCACACTGGCATTATCTCACTTAATCTTCCTCTAGACACAAGACAGAAGAGAGGCAAAGTTTGTCTTACTTTTTATGTGTATGGAAAGGTTATTAATGACCGTGGTTTGGGGTATGGTAAGTTTGAGGTACCTGTGGAACATACAAATGGGCATATCCTGAGATGATAAATGAAACTGATGTTTCTGATGACTTATCAGAAAACAGCTTTGAATTGAAAATTATCAGCATATAGACGGTAATTGGGGAAAATTATCAGCATATAGATGGTAACTTTTTAAAGTAAAATATTAATATCTCTATTATTCATGCCAACATACATTGATTACCTATAGAGTGTTCAGAATGGTGCTAGGCAAAAAAAAAAAAGTAAGATTCAGCATCACCCTTAAGAAGCTCAGTCAATGAAGGTGACTCAGTACAGTGATAAGCACATAATGGAAACATTTCAGAGGTGCAGAAGTAATAAACAGGTGTAAATGATTCTCTCTGCTAAGAGAAGGAAGAAAAATGATTTTACAAAAAATATCACATACAACTTTATTTTTCTTTTTTTGAGACAGTCTCACTTTGTCATCCTCGGCAAAGTGCCGTGGTGTCACAGCTCACAGCAACCTCAAATGCTTGGGCTCAAGCGATTCTCTTGCCTCAGTTTCCTGGGACTACAGTTCCCTACCACAACAGCTGGCTATTTTTAGACACAGGGTCTCGCTCTTGCTCAGGCTGCTCTTGAACCTTCAGGCAATTCACCTGCCTCAGCCTCCCAGAGTGCCAGGATTACAAGCGAGCCACCACACCCGGCCCATTACCTGCATCTTGAAGCAGGTTAGCTGAGAGTTGAGATGGTGGAGGGGGAGGAGAAGGACAAGGAGAGCAGTGAAGACACTGCAAATTGGCTGGGTGAGGTGGCTGAGGCCTGTAATCCTAGCACTTTGGGAGGCTGAGGTGGGAGGCTCTTCTGCAGTCAGGAGTTCAAGATCAGCCTGAGCCACAGTGAGACTCCACCTCTACAAAAAATAAAACAATTAGCCAGACATGGTGGTGTATACCTACAGTCTCAGCTACTTGAGAGGCTGAGGCTAGAGGATCACCTGAGCTCAGGAATTGGTGGCTACAGTGAGCTATGATGATGCCACTGCAATCTAACCTAGATAATATTCCAGACAAAAGAAATGATAAATTCAAAGACAGGAAGAAACAATTTTTAAATGTCCTGTTTCTTCATATAGCGAAATTAAGTATTAATCCTGTCAGTCTCCCAAACTAATTCTTAGATTTAATGAATACAGAATGTATATAAAATGTGTTATAAAACAAAAAAAGAAACACGGGGATATTTGCTCTACTAAATATTAATGCATACATGTATTATGAAAGTAACAATAAAATTTCAGGCTCAGCGCCTGTGGCTCAACGGGCTAAGGCGCCAGCCACGTACACCTGAGCTGGCGGGTTTGAATCCAGACCGGGCCACCAAACAACAATGACGACTGCAACCAAAAAATGGCCGGGTGTTGTGGCCGACACCTGTAGTCCCAGCTACTTGGGAGGCGGAGGCAAGAGACTCGCTTGGGCCCAGGAATTGGAGGTTTCTGTGAGCTGTGATGCCACAGCACTCTATCCAGGGTGACAGCTTGAGGCTCTGTCTCAAAAAAAAAAAAAAAAAAAAACAAGAAAGAAAGAAAATCATACCCCAGAGGGCGACCCCTGTGGCTCAGTAAGTAGGGCGCCAGCCCCATATACCGAGGGTGGGGGGTTCAAACCCAGCCTCAGTCAAACTGCAACAAAAAAAAAAACAAAACAATAGCCGGGCGTTGTAAAGCAGGCGCCTATAGTCCCAGCTGCTTGGGAGGCTGAGGCAAGAGAATCGCCTAACCCTAAGAGCTGGAGGTTGCTGTGAGCTATGACACCACCGCACGCTACTGAGGGCAACAAAGTGAAACTTTGTCTCAAAAAAAAAAAAGAAAGAAAGAAAAGAAAATCATAGTCCAGAAATAGGTCTAAATATACCTCAAAACGTAAATGTATTAAGATAGGCTTTCTAGGCCAGGCACAGTGGCTCATGCCTGTAATCCTAACACTATGAGAGGCCAAGGTGGGTGGACTGCCAGAGCACACAGGTTGGAGACCAACCTGAGCAAAAATAGCCAGGCATTGTGGCAACACCTGTAGTCCCAGCTATTTGGGAGGCTAAGGCAAGAGAATCCCCTGAGCCCAAGAGTTTGAGGCTGCTGTGAGCTATAACACCATGGCACTCTACTGAGGGTGACAAAGTGAGACTCTGTTTAAAAAAAAAAAAAAGGCTCGGCGCCTGTGGCTCAACGGGCTAAGGCGCCAGCCACGTACACCTGAGCTGGCGGGTTCGAATACAGCCCAGGCCCGCCAAACAACAATGGTGGCTGCAACCAAAAAATGGCCAGGTGTTGTGGCGGGCGCCTATAGTCCCAGCTACTTGGGAGGCAGAGGCAAGAGACTCGCTTGAGCCCAGGAATTGGAGGTTGCTGTGAGCTGTTGAGCTGTGATGCCACAGCACCCTATCCAGGGTGACACAGCTTGAGCCTCTGTCTCAAAAAAAAAAAAAAAAGGACAGACTTTCTAAAACATGAAAGAGGCTGGGCACAGTGGCTCACACCTGTAATCCTAGAACTCTGGGAGGCAAAAGTAGGTGGACTGCTCAAGCTCAGGAGTTCAAGGCCATCTAGAGCAAGAGTGAAACCCAACTATACTAAAAATAGAAAAACTCAGCCAGATGGAATGGCATATGCCTATAGTCCCAGCTACTTGAGAGGCCAAGGCAAAAAGATCACTTGAGCCCAAGAGACTGAGGTTGCTGTGAGCTACTATGATGACGCTACAGTACTCTACCCAGGGCAAAAGAATGAGACTCTAAGCTCACAAATAAATGTATCATGAAAGAATATTTTAATAATGTGCTAAAATGATTTAATGGTAATTTGTAAAACAATTAAGGTGGAAGCTAGCCAGGAATAAAATAGTTCATGCCTGTAATCCCAGCACTTTGGGAGACCAAGGCAAGAAGATCACTTAAGGACAAGAGTTTGAGACCAGCCTAGGCAACAAAGCAACATCAGTATACAAAATATCTTTTTGAATTAGCTGGGTGTGGTGGCACACACCTATAAACCTAGCTACTCAGGAAGCTGAAGCAAGAGGATTGCTCAAGCTCAGGAGTACAAAGCTACACAAAGCTACACAAAGCTATCATCACAGCACTATACTCCAGCCTGGGTGACAGTAAGACTCTGTCTCCAAAATAAAAACACCTTATACTAAAATTAATTCTGATAGACTAATGGTTAACTCTTACAAGGTAATACTACATGTAAACTCTTTCATGTAATACTAGAAAAAAACTGATTATCACATCTTTAAAACAATAAAATTCCTCAGTTTAGGTGAAACAATGACAAAGGAAAGGAATGACAGATTCACATATGAATATTTTAAAGTATTAAAAGCAACCAAAAATGGCTTGGCACCTGTGGCTCAACGGGCTAAGGCACCAGCCCTGTACACCTGAGCTGGCGGGTTCGAATCCAGCCCGGGCCTTGCAAACAACAATGACAGCTGCAACCAAAAAACTGGCTGGGTGTTGTGTCAGGCGCCTGTAGTCGCAGCTACTTGGGAGGCAGAGGCAGGAGACTCGCTTGAGTCCAGGAATTTGAGGTTGCTGTGAGCTGTGATGCCACAGCTCTCTATCCAGGGTGACAGCTTGAGGCTCTGTCTCAAAAAAAAAAAAGAAAAGAAAAAACAGCCAATAGATGATCAAAGGATATGGACATTCCACACTAAGTAAAACAGAGTCCACCATCAGTGTAGTGAGGTTTAGTGAAATCATTACACCCTGAGCCAGTGCAACAATGTGTGTTCCCTGACCCAGTAATTCTACTAATCGTCATAAAAATCTTGCTGGCTTAGCCAGTTTATTCCCCCACACAAATTAATGAAATGCTCTTTTAATTTTTAAAGTTATGTGAGCTCAGACAGAACTGATTAACCACAATCAGATGTACAGTACTAGTAAAATTCAAGCTCTGGGGTAAGAAAGTAAACTACTCCTAAAACTTTTAAGGCCTACCTTCCAATAACAGCCTGCCAACCTACTACCTATACATATTCTAAGACATTAGTATGGTAAGTAGGAAAATACTTAAAAGTAAATTCAATAAACCAAAACTCAGAGAAACATTAATACCCATATAGGGTTTTATATAAGCAAACTGAATGGGGGTAATGTAAAAGGGAAAATATTCAGCTGACAAACCAGTGTTATTTCAGCAAATTTAAGATATATTTTTACATTTCTGCAGTTGGGAAGCATCCCAGAATCAATGACGTGTCACAATTTACTTGGAACAACTATTTTTTGTAGTGGCACATGAAACGAAAGTACATCTTACAACTGATTGGATGAATGGATAGAAAGACCATAGAAATAATTTGTTAAGAATAAGGTTCTGCGGCTCGGCGCCTGTGGCTCAATGGGCTAAGGCGCCAGCCACGTACATCTGAGCTGGCGGGTTCAAATCCAGCCCAGGCCCGCCAAACAATGACGGCTGCAACCAAAAAACGGCCAGGCGTTGTGGCGGTCGCCTGTAGTCCCAGCTACTTGGGAGGCAGAGGCAAGAGACTCGCTTGAGCCCGGGAATTGGAGGTTGCGGAGAGCTGTGATGCCACTGCACTGTATCCAGGGTGACAGCTTGAGGCTCTGTCTCAAAAAAAAAAAAAAAAAAAAAAAAAAAGAATAAGGTTCTGGGGGCGGCGCCTGTGGCTCATCGAGTAGGGCGCAGGCCCCATATACGGAAGATGGTGGGTTCAAACCCAGCCTCGGCCGAACTGCAAAAACAAAAAAATAGCCGTTGTGGTGGGCGCCTGTAGTCCCAGCTACTCGGGAGGCTGAGGCAAGAGAATCGCCTAAGCCCAAGAGTTGGAGGTTGCTGTGACCTGTGTGACGCCACGGCACTCTACCGAGGGCGATAAAGTGAGACTGTGTCTCTACAAAAAAAAAAAAAGAATAAGGTTTTGGGTTTGGCACTGGTAGCACAGTGGTTACAGTGGCAGCCACATACACTGAGGCTGGCAGGTTCAAACAACAATAACAACTGCAACAAAAAAATACAGCCGGGCATTGTGACAGGCATTGTGTAGTCCCAGCTACTTGGGAGGCTGAGGCAAGAGAATCTCTTAAGCCCAAGAGTTGGAGGTTGCTGTGAGCTGTGACACTACAGCACTCTACCCAGGGCGACATGACTACAGTCTGTCTCAAAAAAAAAAAAACACAGAATCAGATTTTGGTGCTCTCTTCAGCAGCACTATACTAAAATTGAAACAATAGAGAGATTAGCATGGCCCTTGGGCTGGGTTAATTCACACCTTACTGGTACAATGCACACACTATGGGTGAAAGGGCACACTTGTAACTTCAATTTAAAATGTACAAAATCAAACTAGGTAACCCAAACATGTGTACCCTGTAATATTCTGAAATGGAAGGAAAGGAGGAAGGGAGGGAGGGAGGGAGAGGAGGGAGGAGAGAAAGAAGGAAGGAGGGAGGAGAAAAGGAAAAGGTATTGGGTCATAGAGCTCTGAGTCTGACTGAATCCTGACTCTGAGATATATATGGGTATGTATACACACACACACACACACACACACACACACACACACACGAACACAAAATTGTGGGAAGGCTTTCGGCAACTTAACATTTCTGGGTCTCTGCCTCATCTGTAAAATGACACTGAGGACAGTGCAAATCTCAGAGGTGTGAGAATTAAATACAACAGTATATTGGGCGGTGCCTGTGGCTCAATGAGTAGGGCGCCAGTACCATATGCCAGAGGTGGCAGGTTCAAACCCTGCCCCAGCCAAAAACTGCAAAAATAAATATACATACATATATACATACATACATACATACATACAACAGTATATATAAACTGCTTAAAATCATGCCAAGTACACGTTCATGTATGCACATGCATTCCATTCTATTACCAGCAGGATGAGGGCAAACAGAATAATAATGACATAAGGATTGATGTACAGGTTACTCATTGCCTGGCACGGGAAACATTAAAAATGTTCAACCTCTCCTTTAATTCCTATCATAAACTACTTCTAAAGGCATTCAATACATTCATTGCTTGATCTGGCAATCTGAGATTCCTCCCAAGACTTAGGATGTGATTTAGCATATAAAAAGCAGAAGGCCAGACAAAGAAGGTACATACCTATTTTCTAAAATTCACATTGACTAATAAACGATTACTGCTTTGCATATCAAAGACATGTACAATTATGAACAAGTAGAGGGAGATTTTAAAGGAAAATAATTAGTGTTAAAAAAAGCCCCAACATTGCTCAGCACCCATAGCTCAGTGGTGGGCGCAGGCACATACACTGGGGCTGGCAGGTTTGAACCAGGCCCAGGCCTAACAATGACAACTACAACAAAAAACAGCTGGGCGTAGTGGCAAGCGCCCGTACTTAGACTACTGAGGCAAGAGGATCTCTTAAGGCCAAGATCCTTGAGTCTGTTGTGACGCCATGGCACTCTACCAAAGGTGACATTGTGAGACTGTCTCAAAAAAAAGAAAAGCCCCAATGATAATATTTAGTTAGCCCCTATTATGCACACTACTATTGACAACTTTAATAAAGGAAAAAAATGCCTGTACCATAACTTCAGCCCGCTTTTCCATTAAATCCAGTAATCCTATCCTCTCTCCTTCAAAACAACTAAAGGCAACAGGTAGACAAATGGAATTTGTAAATACTGCATGCTGATTTGTACTTTTTAAAAATTATTTTATAGGTTAGTCGTTTTTTCGTTAACTACGTTGTAGCCTCCTTGCAGAAAAGCAGCCATTTATTTCCGTTTCCTCCTACCATGTCCGCCACTGTCGCCCCCAACATGATACAGTACTTAAAAAATAAAGGTCCTGGCAAAAAATCTCAAATTTGTTGACTTAATCTCTGACCTTTGAAAATGAACAATGTAAGGAAAGAAAACTGAACCAAGCTTATCAGAACACAAAAGCGCATGATTATTCATTTCTTAAAACGTTTAAGTGTTCTTTCGGTGAAAACTGAATGATGCCTATTAAAAGAAGTTACAAAAGACAGTGTTTTGAGAGAAAAACACTGGAAATAATAAAAACGGAGGAAAAGGGCTGGTGTTGGGATTAATGGAAAACTTTCTGGTTTTCAACAGAAGAAGAGAGACAGGGGCAGATCAGTCATTGTTTTCTGGGAGGCCAGGTTTTTCTCCAGGATTTTCTTCTCGGAGCTCAACCAATCCCCACCTTTTCTGAGTTAACCAGTCTCCGGGCAAGCAGCGCCTCTTTGATTGGCTTAAAGATGTGGAGTAGAAAAACCAGCCAATCCCGCCTTCAAGTCAGCACTGTGCCATGGAGACATTACAACCACTGCATGGCGACAATGTGTACAAACCTGTCCGTGCCACAAATATCAGTTCTAGAAAACTGTAGCCAGAAGGAAGATTCCTTAAAGCCAACACTGACCGAGATCCGGAATGTACATTTCTTTTTGTATTACTCTAGCTCTCTTTCTAAAGGAAAAACTATTTAGTATGTGGGGTAAACTGTGCCCGGGTAAGATGACTCACTCTATACAAGAGGAATTTCCGAACCGACAGCTCGGAGGGGGTCCCGATGAAAGAAGGGATCTAGAAGGGTCCCGGTGAGGATCAAAGTTACGCATAAGGAAAGAAGGGCTGGACGAGGGTCAAAAACACGCACAAATACCAAGGGAGGGGAACGTCTCCCCGCAGTACCCAAAATCTGAGCGCGTGGCATGAGCGGCTGAGTGTCTGGATTTCCAGGAGTAAGTAAACAGCTCTGCTAAGAGTACATGCCCGGGAAGGTGGCCTGAACTTCCCAGAAGGCTCCGCCAGGGAAACACCGAAGGCGCCTGGAGGGCACAAGGTCAAGTCCCGGTTGAGAACAGACTGAGCAGGAAGCCGCAGGGGGCAGAAGGGGTGTGTCCGGGACCTGGAGGCCCGCCAGGCCCTGAGAGGCCGGGGAAGCAGCCTCGACCGCGGCCCCCGCCTTTGCCGGCCTCGGGCGGAGCGCCAGGGCCCGCCTCTCGCCGACGCCTCACTTCCCTTCCGTCCGGGCCCGCGGGCCGGACAGGAGGGGGCCCGCGCCGGCCTCCACGTTCGGGGCTTCGGCTTTCGGACGCAGCGCCACCCGCCGCTGTCTCAGGCCCCCCGCTTCGGCTCGGCGCCCCGGGCCCCCTTCCCTCCAGGGCCCTCAGCCCGGCCCCCTGCCTCTCACCCGCCTCCTTTACCTGCTCCAGGAGCGGGCGCGGGGCGTCGAAGCCCGGGCCGCGTCGTCGAGCGCACAACGCGGCGCCGCGGGTCCGCAGCCCTTTCCCGCCGCCACTGCGCTCCCCGGCGCGGCGCAGGGCTGCCGAGTAGCTGCGGCCGCTGGGGGAGACGCGCGGCGAGCACGCCGGGCGGGGAGACACTGCCGCTCTCCGTCCGGCCGGGGAAGAACAGCCTCGCAGGAGCCAGCCGCGAGAGGGCGGGTGGGCGGCCGAGTGGGGAGGGGTCTCGAGGAGCAGGCAATGGCTGCCACGTCGGCCAGGTAGACGGCCGCCCTCCGCCTCCCGCTCGCCCGCCGGCCGCGCGCCACGACCTCTGGTTCGTCCCCGAGCTCTGCCAGGACGCCTCGGCCCGCCCCGCGGGGCGGCCCGGGCGACCCGAGCCCACGGGCGCTCCCACGCTCCCGCAGAGGACTGAGTCCCGGCCTGGCGGACTGCGGCCTCGCCCCTCCTCCCCCAGGGCCCGACCGAGAGACTGGCGTGCTGCCCTCTTTGCTGATCAGAGGGCTCCCGGGAGGAGCGCGCTTCTTTGCTCGATTCTTTGGGAAAGCAAGGGCTGGTTCGCGCTAGTGAACGTTAGCAACTAGGGGCCCTGAATTTCTGCCAAAATAAGCGGCGCGGTCAACCGCGGCTGTTTCTAGCCCTGGTCACTCTCCCGAGCCCGAAAATCAAACACAAGGTCGTACTCGCTGGCCGAGGCGAGGGAGGAAATAACAGCTGGAGCGGGCTGCAAGTTGGGGGGGAGACGGTGAAGCCAGCAAACGGCCCGAGCATGGCCTCGGCGGAGGGGAGGGCCCCGGGGCGGCAGCGGGCGCGCGGCGCGCTGCCCCCTGCGCGCTCGGGCGGGCGACTTGGCGCGGCCGCCTCGCAGCCCCGCGGGGAAACAAAAGGGCCGCCGCGGGCGGGGGCGCGGACGGAGACCGCCTAATCCCAACCCGCGCGGCCTGACGTGTGGGCCGAACACGCCGGCGGAAGCACAAAAATGTGTGCGCGTTTGTGTTAGAGACGCGGCGCTGGCCTTTGGCCCGCGCTGGGGCTTGAGTTTTCAGCTGCCAAGAGAAAGCGGCGGTTTTCTCTTCCCTTTTGCGACCGTCCCCCAAACCTGCTCCATTCCCCCCACAACGAAACTCTGCTCTGCCGGGTTTGTTCTGTGTTCTGACGTGAAATGTTCAGCGTTTTCTGTGTACGCAAATTTTTCACTCTTGCTTGCAAGGGGAGAAGGGTTGCTGGTGAAACGTGTAATGGTGTTGCCTCTGTTTGTTTCCTTCCTCTGTAATTACTTTTGCAGTTAGTTTTTACTCTACTTCCAGTGTTTTTTCATAAACTAGAGAAACAAAATAGCTTCATGACAAAATGTTCCTTTGCATCAAAGACACAGTTCATTTGTTAGTGTTGTTATGGCAGTTGCTTTAAACTGAGTGTAAATTGGAGGCAAGGACGAGTAGGTTTTTTTCTTTTAGTCTAATTGTAACACCTACTCAAGACTCAGAACATTCTAGTGGTTTTTCTGCAAACCAGTAATATTTAAGCAGAGCTCTCACGGAGAAAAATTCAGAAGGAAAATTTTTTTTTCCTTTTTACGATTTCTTGTATTTTTAGAGGTCCCTCGAGTCCTAATGTTAAGGAATTAGTAAACTCCTTTGTTAATGCTTTTATTAAGTTTCCAAAAAAAAAAAAGTAATAACCTAGAATCTCAAGATATAAATAGCTAATGCTGAGAACCTAACATTAACACTGTCTCTAAACACCCATTAAAAGAGAGTAATAAGTGTAATATATGGCGCTTTAGAAATGAAAGAACCCTCGTAATTACAAACTTCAAAGAAGTCTAGGAAATTAATATTAATTTTGTTTCTGAAATACATTCACCATGATAATAAAAACCGGCATTTAAATTCCTGATTTTCCTTTGAACATCTGTTAAGGATTCATCACATCTTAAGTCTGAACTGTAAGAAATAAGGTATTCCTAACGTTGGAAAATGTATCTCAAACCACAAAGATAAAACCCAGGCTGAATATTTTAAGTTCCCTTACTACATCGATAAAAGAAAAAACATCACTACCGTAAAGTTATCTAAGTCAGACTTCTAAAAAGAACAGCAATCTTCACTCAATATTCACTATGCCAGCCTTCATTTGTGAATATGTATAAAAATGTCCTTCCTTAGTGGCTCAAATTCTAAACCAATGAGAAAAGTACAACAATTCTTTACAGGATGAGGCATCGGCTCGGCGCCTGTGGCTCAGCGAGCTAAGGCACCAGCCATGTACACCTGAGCTGGCAGGTTCAAATCCAGGCCGGGCCGGCCAAACAACAATGACGGCTGCAATCAAAAAATGGCCGGGCGTTGTGGTGGGTGCCTGTGGTCCCAGCTACTTGGGAGGCAGAGGCAAGAGACTCGCTTGAGCCCAGGAATTGGAGGTTGCTGTGAGCTGTGACGCCACAGCACTCTATCCAGGGTGACAGCTTGAGGCTTTGTCTCCAAAAAAAAATAATAATAATAAAGGATGAGGCATCAACATTGAGTTAGTACCCATGACATGAGTGAATTACCATGCTTGTTCTCATTCAAGAGCATTGGGAAGAAGAAAGTTATGAATCTTTGAATTGGTGATGCGGGAGCTACTCCTGCTCATGCTCTGCTCTTTGTAACCTTCCAGATGGTTACATTACAATTTGTTAAAATTGACTATGTGACAATATTTAATTCTCTAAAATGCCAGATGAGCCTGGGGAATGGCAGTGCTTACTACTTAACAATTTCTCAGCCTGAGCAGTATAACAAGACCTGTCTCTACCAAAAAAAAAAATTGTTTTTTAATTACCTGGGCTTGGAGGCTCCAGCTACTTTGGAGGCTGAGGCAGGAGGATCACTTGAGCTCAGGAGTTCCAGGCTGCTATGAGTTATGATCATGCTACTGCCCTCCAACCTGGCTAATACTAAGACACTGTCTCAAAGAAAAAAAAAACTATTAATGCTCAAATAAGGTTAATCCTGGCATTTTAGATGAAAGACTGACCTTTAAGAAAAAATGAAGTTTAGGCGGCACCCATAACTCATTGAGTAGGGCGCTGTCCACATACAAACTGGGCCTGGGCCAGCTAAGCAACAATTACAACTGCACCACCAACAACAAAAATAGCTGGGTGTTGTGGCAGGCGCCTATAGTCCCCTCTACTTGGGAGGCTGAGGCAAGAAAATCGCTTAAGCCAGTGGTTCTCAACCTTCCTAATGTCTCCTAATGCTGTGACCCTTTAATACAGTTCCTCATGTTGTGGTGACCCCCAACCATAAAATTAGTTTCATTGCTACTTCATAACTGTAAATTTGCTACTGTTATGAATCGTAATGTAAATATCTGATATGCAGGATGTATTTTCATTGTTACAAAGGAGTCTTAACCCACAGGTTGAGAACCACTGGCTTAAGCCCAAGAGTTTGAGGTTGCTGTGAGTTGTGACAGCACAGCACTCTACTGAGGGGACCATAGCAAAACTTGTGTCTCAAAAAATAAGAATAATAAAATAATGAAGTTTATATTTTAGAAAATGTCTTGGATTTTTGTAAAAAAAAATCATAAATAAGCCTTTTATATTTTTCTAAAGCCACCTTTAGTCTCTTTAACAGCTAAATTCCAAACATGCTTATTTATGTTTATGTTTAGAATGTAAGTATGATATCCCTTCAAACAAAAAATAATCTATGCCACTTTTATTTTCCTATGCTTCAATTTTGACTTGGAGCATTTGCTTAATTTTAATTATTTATCTCCTTATAATCTCCGTAGATCATTCCTTGAAGATAGGTTTTGTCTCCCATTTAGCCTTATGTTCCTTATTGCCAAACTCAGAGCCTTATACAAAACACTCCATGGATATTTACTGAGTGAAAGAATGTGTAAGCAGTATTCTATGTGATATATCACATAGCAAATCACAAGAAAATCTGTCTCAGGATTTTTCTTTTTTTGAGACAGAGTCTAACTCTGTCACCCTGGTAGAGTGCCATGGTATCATCGTAGCTCACAGCAACCTCAAACTCTTGGGCTCAAGCAATCCTCTTGCCTTAATTGCCCAAGTAGTTAGGACTATAGGGTAGTTTTTCAATTTCTAGTAGAAGACAGGGTCTTGCTTTTGCTCAGGCTGGTCTCAAATTCCTGAACTCAAGTGATCCTCCCACTTCATCCTCCCAGAGTGCTAGTATTAGGCATAAACCACTGTGCCTAGCCTGTCTCAGGACTTTTTTCTCCTCTATGTAATAACTAATAATTTTTTTACATTCCCAGTTAAACTTAGATAGAATAGCATTATTGTAAGAACTTCACTAAAAGAAAGTAAAACCAACATCTGCTGGAATTCTAGTGTTTTTCAAATTTAAATCTGTTAAAAACTGGAGAATAACATTGCTGTTAAATAAATATCAATGGGAATGGCTTTATCTTTATGTAAGATTGCTTTATAACATTCAACAGGTGCTACAAACTCTGGCCTTGGGAAAATTACTTAAGCTCTAAGACTCAGTTTTCTCATCCCTCAAATGACATTGATAGCATCTATTTTCTGATTAATTAGAATAAAACAGCATATAAAAGTAGCAGCTTCATAAATGGTAGTTATTGTTACATACATTAATGGACTTAATCATGAAGAAACAGCCAGGCACAAGCTCACACATGTAATCCCAACACTCTGGGAGGCCAGGGCTGGTAGATAACCTGAGCTCACAAGTTTAAGACCTGCCTAAGCCAGAGCGAGATCCCCTCCTCTAAAAATAGCTGGGTGTTGTGGCAGGCACCTGTAGTCCCAGCTACTTAGGAGGCTGAGGCAAGAATCGCTTGAGCCTAAGAGTCTGAAGTTGCTGTGAGCCATGATAGGGTGACAAAATGAGACTGTCACTCTGTCTCAAAAAAAATAAAACATCATGGGGTGACGCCTGTGGCTCAAGGAGTAGGGAGCCAGCCCCATATACCAGGGGGTGGCGGGTTCAAGCAAAAAAAAAAAATCATGAACAAAGAGTATAATTTTATACATGCAATTATTTATCTATAAAAGGCATACATAAATAAAGGCTGCTAAAAAAAATAAGGAAAGAATTAAATCTCCTGAAGGAAGGAATAAGGTACTAATAATATCCACCTCAGGGGCGGTGCCTGTGACTCATCGAGTAGGGCATATGCCGAAGGTGGCAGGTTCAAACCCAGCCTCGGCCGAACTGCAAAAAAAAAAAAAAAAACAGAAAAATGGCCGGGCGTTGTGGCAGGCACCTATAGTCCCAGCTACTTGGGAGGCGGAGGCAAGAGACTCACTTGAGCCCAGGAATTGGAGGTTGCTGTGAGCTGTGATGCCACGGCACTCTAGCCAGGGTAACAGCTTGAGGCTCTGTCTCAAAAAAAAAAAAAAAAAATTCCTGTTATATGTATTTACTTAAAGGCTATATAAAATATATTTGGTGTTTATTTTTATTTTTTGAGTAGATACTATAGTAAGATTAAAGTTAAAAACAGTACTGGGCGGCACCTGTGGCTCAGTGAGTAGGACTCCAGCTCCATATACTGAGGGTGGCGGGTTCGAAACTGGCCCCGGCCAAACTGCCACAAAAAAAATAGCCAGGTGTTATGGCAGGCGCCTGTAGTCCCAGCTACTTGGGAGGCTGAGGCAAGAGAATCACCTAAGCCCAAGAGCTGGAGGTTGCTGTGCACTGTGATGTCACAGTACTCTACCAAGGGTGACAAAGTGAGACTCTGTCTCTAAGAAAAAAAAATTTTAAAACAGTACAAAAGGGAATATGGAAAAATTAATTTTAGCAACACCTCTCTCCCCAGTTTTTCTTTTTCTACCAGTTTTTCTTTCCTTTTGTTTTTTTTTTTAGAGACAAGAGTCACTTTGTCACCCTCAGTAGAGTGCTGTAGCATCACAGCTCACAGCAACCTCCAGCTGTTGGGCTTAGGCGATTCTCTTGCCTCAGCCTCCCAAGTAGCTGGGACTACAGGTGCCCGCCACAATGCCCAGTTGTTTTTTGTTGCAGTTTAGCTAGGGCCGGGTTCGTATCTGCCACCCTTGGTATATGGGACCGGTGCCCTACTCACTGAGCCACAGGCACCGCCCTCCGTTTTTCTTTTTTTATGTATCCTATAAGAGGAATCTCAAACAAACACATGACATATGTTACCTAATAGATGAATGATATGTGTCTTATATTTCTCAAGGCCTCTTAGGCAGAGTAGAAAGACTGTAAGGATTTGGAAAGAGTTGGATTTAAATCTCAAAACCTCAGCTCTGCCACTTACTGGTTGAGAGAACTTGGAAGCCTTGCTTAGGCTCTGTGAGCCTTTGATTTCTTCATGGGATTCATTATACTTTGCTTGTCAAGGCTGTTGTTGAGTATGATGCATATATGTACAATTTCTCCTTCTGTGTCTTAAGTGTTTCACATAAGGTTGCTACATTTTCTTCCTTTCTTCCTTCCTCCTTCTTTCCCTTCCTACTCCTTACCCTCCCCCCCCCCCATCATTGTTCTTTCTTGCAGGACTATATTCTGTCCTGTGTGAACTAGAAGAGATAAAGTTTTACTTTATTTTATTTATTTATTTTTGGAGACAGAGTTTCACTTTGTCACCCTCGGTAGATTGCTGTGGTGTCACAGCTCACAGCAACCTCCAACTCCTTAGGCGATTCTCCTGCCTCACCCTCCTGAGTAGCTGGGACTACAGGCGCCTGCCACAACCCCAGACTAGTTTTTGTTGCAGTTGGGCAGGGGCCAGCGCCCTACCCACTGAGCCACAGGCACCGCCCAATAAAGTTTTACTTTAACAAATGAAGGGATTGAATTGCCTTCTTTACTGTATTATGTGACTAATGAGAAGGGAACCATGAGCCAAGGGAGACAGAAATGTTCAAAAGGAATAGAACATTTTCTGCGCTGTCAGGTATGGAGACAGGCTATTCCTGGTCTTTCCCACTTGGCTGGTGGAGTGCTGATAAACCTTAGCCCTTCACTTCCTCTGGTAGGAAGTCATTAACACTGAGGAGCTTTTCATGTTTAATAGCTCAATTAACTCTGGCCCTTTCAATGTTGCCTGAAGCTTTGGACTCCATGGAAAGCTTCACTTCAGCCCTGGTTTCCTGTTGTTCATTTCCCAGTATGATGTTAATCCTTTAATAGCAGTTAGGTTTTTTTTTCTTTTGGTTCTTGTACAATCCTTGATGTAATAGATGGAAGGGTCCCTTGGTCTCAGAATCATTCCCATATGGTTTCATCAAAACAGTGGGTGGTAGGCCTTTCTTCATGGTTATTTGGCCTTAGCATTTCTGATGAGATTTGTAGGGCTTTGAGTTTGAAGTTCTCTTGGTCTCTTAATAGGCGAAAGAAAGATTTTCTGTCTTGCACCACATAGATAACAAAATAAAGAGTCCTATAGTATGTGTTACCTTTTAAAGTTAGACAGTTTTTGTATATTCACTGTGATAGGTTCTGTACTGGATGTTTATTTATTTATTTATTTATTTATTTTTTTGTAGAGACAGAGTCTCACTTTATCGCCCTTGGTAGAGTGCTGTGGCATCACACAGCTCACAGCAACCTTCAACTCCTGGGCTTAGGTGATTCTCTTGCCTCAGTCTCCCAAGTAGCTGGGACTATAGGTGCCTGCCACAACGCCTGGCTATTTTTTTTTTTTTTGGTTGTAGTTGTCATTGTTGTTTGGCAGGCCCAGGGTGGATTCGAACCTACCAGCTCTAGTGTATGTGGCTGGCGTCTTAGCTGCTTGAGCTACAGGCGCCGAGCCACAACTGACTTTAAAGAAAATTGGCCCATGGAAATAGAGCAAATGCTGTATATAGATAGTAAAGGAAAAGGAAGTAGGAATCAACTAGACTTGTGTGCTCTTTAAATACGTTTTAAAAAATAACATGAGGCTGGCTTGGTGCCCGTAGCACAGTGGTTACAGCACCAGCCACATACACCTAGGCTGGCAGATTTGAGCCCAGCCTGGATCAGCCAGACAATAATGACAACTGCAATAAAAAAATAGCAGGGCATTATGGCAGGTGCCTGTAGTCCCGGCTACTTGGAGGGCTGAGGCAAGAGAATTGCTAAAGCCCAAAAGTTTGAGGTTGCTGTGTACCAAGAGTGACATAGTGAGACTTTGTCTCAAACAAAAAACAGGCTTGGCGCCTGTAGCTCAAGTGGCTAGGGCACCAGCCACATACACCAGAGCTGGCGGGTTCGAATCCCTGGGCCTGCCAAATAGCAATGACAACTGCAACCAAAAAATAGCTGGGCGTTGTGGTGGGCACCTGTACTCCCAGCTACTTGGGAGGCTGAGGCAAGAGAATCTCTTAAGCCTAGGAGTTGGAGGCTGCTGTGAACTGTGACACCACAGCACTCTACCCAGGGCGATAGGTTGAGACTGTCTCAAAAAAAAAAAAAAAAAAGGCTCAGCGCCTGTGGCTCAAGTGGCTAAGGCGCCAGCCACATACACCTGAGCTGGCGGGTTCAAATCCAGCCCGGCCCACCAAACAACAATGATGGCTGCAACCAAAAAAAAAAAAAAAATAGCCGGGTGTTGTGGTAGGCACCTGTAGTCCCAGATACTTGGGAGGTAGAGGCAGGAGGTTGCTTGAGCCCAGGAGTTGGAGGTTGCTGTGAGCTGTGATGTGACAGCACTCTACCCAGGGTGATAGCTTGAGGCTCTGTCTCAAAAAAAAAAAAAAGAAAAAGAAAAAACAGAAAAACAATAAAAGACGAACAAAACAAACAAACAAACATGAGGCTGGATTTGGTGGCTTAAATACCTGTAATCCTAGCACTTTGGAAGGCCAAGGCAAAATGATCCCTTGCAGTCAAGACTTCAAGATCAGGCTGGGCAATATAGCAAGATCCTGTCTGAAAAAAAAATTATCTGGGCATTGTAGGGATCCGAGCTAAACGTGCCCTTTTCCCTTAGGTTGGTTTGCTGAAAGATCAACTCACAATTATGGTAGATAAATAAGAGAAAGGTTCATTTCCAAATACCATGCACATGGGGCAATAACAAGAATGATTATTCAAAGTCTCAGTGATGGTCAGAGACTTCTTTTTTTTTTTTTTGAGACAGAGCCTTAAGCTGTCACCCTGGAGGGAGTGCCGTGGCATCACAGCTCACAGCAACCTCCAATTCCTGGGCTCAAGTGAGTCTCTTGCCTCTGCCTCCAAGTAGCTGGGACTACAGGCTCCCACCACAACGCCCGGCCATTTTTTAGTTGCAGCCGTCGTTGTTGTTTGGCGTCCCGGGCTGGATTCGAACCCTCCAGCTCAGGTGTATGTGGCTGGCGCCCTAGCCGCTTGAGCCACAGGTGCCGAGCCAAAAAAAAAAAAAATTATAATTTTGCTTTATAAAAATAAATGAAAAAGGTCAGTTATTGACCATAAAATGAGAAGCATCTACAGTTGGAGATGATTTGGTTTTAATTTTCTTTCTTTTATTTTATTTTTTTGAAACACAGTCTCACTATGTCACCTTTGGTAGAGTGCCATGTTGTTACAACTCAAAGCAACCTCAAACTCTTGGGCTTAAGTGATTCTCTTGCCTCAGCCTCCCAAGTAGCTGGGACTACAGGCACCCACCATAACACCCAGATATATTTTGGTTGTAGTCATCATTGTTGTCTTTAGCAGGCCCAGGCCAGGTTCCAACCCGCCAGTCCTGGTGTCTGTGGCTGGCGCCCTAGCTACTGAGCTATGGGCGCTGAGCCTCTTTTCTTTTTTCTTTTTTTTTTTGCAGTTTTGGCTGGGGCTGGGTTTGAACCTGCCACCTCCAGCTGGCGACCTACTCCTTTGAGCCACAGGCATTGCCCCTCTTTTCTTTTTTAATAGAGACGGGCTGGTCCCATTGCCCAGGCTGGAGTGCAGTGGCATTGTCATAGCTCACAACATCACACTTCCAGGCTAAATCAATCTTCCTGCCGCAACCTCTGAAGTGTCTGGGACCACAGGAGTGTATCACCACACCCAGCTAAGATTTTTCTATTTTTTTGTAGAGGAAAAAGAGAGGAGTCTCACTGTATTGCTTAGGGTGGTCTGTAACTCCTGGCCTAAAGAAATCCTTCCACCTTGCCCTTCCACAAAGCACAGGTGTGAGCCACCACATTCAGCTTAATTTTCAACATGTTTTTGGTTAGAAATTTTCATGCCAGAAAAAAAAAAAAGGACAATTTCACAGTTGCCCCATTGGAGGGGTGTTTTTTTCTTTTCATTTTGAGAAGATTCTTAGTGGTAGAAGTGAGTATGGTATAACTTAAGGAATAGTAGTAATTTAAACATGCAAATAGATTTAATTCAGATTTAATTTGAAGTTCATGTATATTTTACTATTTTTAAAGAAGAATAATAAAAATGTGGATTTTTAGGGTTTTTTGTGGGGGGACAGAGTCTGATATGGACAACAGGTGCCCACCACAACACCTGGCTATTTTCGTTGTTGTTTTTATTGTTGTAGTTGTCATTGTTGTTTAGCAGGTCCGGGCTGGGTTCCAACCTGCCAGCCCTGGTGTATGTGGGCAGAGCCCTAACCACTGAGCTGTGGGCGTCAAGCTGGGGGTGTATGTTTTTAAATTGTGGTAAAAGGCTCGGCATCTGTAGCTCAAGCAGCTAGGGTGCCAGCCATATACACCAGAACTGGCAGGTTCGAATTCAACCCGGGCCCACCAAATAACAATGAAAGCTACAACCAAAAAAAAAAAAAAAATAGCCAGGTGTTGTGGTGGGCACCTGTGGTCCCAGCTACTTGGGAGGCTGAGGCAAGAGAATCACTTAAGCCCAAGAGTTAGAGGTTGCTGTGAGCTGTGACGCCACGGCACTCTACCCAGGGCGATAGCTTGAGACTCTGTCTCAAAAAAAAAATTGTGGTAAAATACATATAACATAAAATTTATCATCTTAACCATTTTAAGCATACAGTTTAGTGGTATTAAATAAATTTATAATGGTTTGGGCATGGTGCTCACACTTGTAATCCTAGCATTTTGGGGCATTGAGCTGTGAGGACTGCTTGAGTATAGGAGTTGAAGACCAGCAGAGCAAGACCCTGTCTCTACAAAAAATATGCTAAACATAGATGAGATTGTAGCATGTTTTTGAGGCTGCCGTGAGCTGTGATGCCATAGCATTCTACCCAGGGCAACAGAGGGAGACTCTGTCTCTAAATAAATAAATAAAACCTTTTGTGACTGGTTTATTTTACTCAACGTAATGACCTCAAGGTTCATCTATGTTGTAGCATATGTCAGACACAGCAAGACCCTGTCTCTACAAAAAATAAAAGTTTAGCCAGGGCAGCGCCTGTAGCTCAGGGGGTAGAGCGCCGGCCACATACATGGAGGCTGGTGGGTTTGATATGGCCCCCGGCCAGTTAAAATAATAATGACAACTGCAAGAACAACAGCAAATAGCTGGGCATTGTGGGGGGGCCTATAGTCCCAGCTATTTGGGAGGCTGAGACAAGAGAATCTCTAAGCCCAAGAGTTTGAGGTTGCTGTGAGCTGTGACACCACGTCACTCTACCTGAGGGTGCCATAGTGAATCTCTGTCTCAAAAAAAAAAAAAAAAAGTTTAGCCAGGCATGGTGGGGTACACCTGTAGTTCTAGCTGCTCTAGAGGCTGAGCCAGGAGGATTCCTTGAGCATAGGAGTTAGTAGGAGGTTGGCATGAGCTGTGATCCCACTATTGCATTCCTGTCTGGGTAATAGTTTGTCTCAGTTTAAAAAAATGGGGCCAGGCACGGTGGCTCACACCTGTAATTGTAGCATTCTGGGAGGTCGAGGTAGGTGGTAGATGCTTGAGCTCAAGAGTTCAAGACCAGTCTGAGCAAGAGCAAGTCTCCATGTCTACTAAAAATATAAAAAGTAGCAAGGCTTAGTGGCAGGCATCTGTAGTCCCAACTACTTGAGAGGCTGAGACAAGAAGATCTCTTGGGCCCCAAGAGTTTGAGGTTGCCGTGAGCTATGACACCACAACACTACCCGGGGTGAGAGACTGCGACTGTGTCTCAAAATAAAATATTAAGGGCGGCGCCTGTGGCTCATCGAGTAGGGCGCCGGCGTCATATAACAAAAGTGGCAGGTTCAAACCCAGCCTCAGCCGAACTGCAAAACAGAAAAATAGCTGGGCATTGTGGCGGGCGCCTGTAGTTCCAGCTACTTGGGAGGACGAGGCAAGAGAATCATCTAAGCCCAGGAGTTGGAGGTTGCTGTGAGCTGTGACGCCACAGCACTCTACTGAGGGCGATAAAGTGAGACTCTGTCTCTACAAAAAAAATAAAATATTAAAAAATTGGGCTCGGCGCCTGTGGCTCAAGCGGCTAAGGCGCTAGCTACGTACACCTGAGCTGGTGGGTTCGAATCCAGCCTGGGCCCGCCAAACAACAATGATGGCTGCAACCAAAAAATGGCCGGGCGTTGTGGCAGGCGCCAGTAGTCCCAGCTACTTGGGAGGCGGAGGCAGAAGAATCACTTGAGCCAAGGAGCCGGAGGCTGCTATGAGTTGTGATGCCACAGCACTCTACTCAGGGCAACAGCTTGAGGCTCTGTCTTAAAAAAAAAAAAAATTAAAAAATTGGCTCAGCGCGCATTGCTCAGTGGTTACAGTGTGGGCCACATACACCAGGGCTGGCAGGTTCAAACCTGGCCTGGGTCTGCTAAACAACCAATACAATTACAACAACAACAAAAATAGCTGAGCGTTGTGGCATGGGATGCTGAGGGAAGAGAATCGCTTAAGCCCTAGAGTTTGAGGCTGCTATGAGCTGTGATGCCACGGCACTTTGCTGAGGGCGACATAGACTCTTATCTCAAAAAAAGAAAAAAATGTAACTGTTACCACCATCCATCTCCATAACTGTTTTCATCTTGTAAAACTGAAATTCTATATCCTTTTGTATTACATTGGAAAGTTTTTTTTTTTTTTTGGTGTACCTGTTTAAACAGTGACTGTCCATTCCCCCTTCCCTTGAGTCCCTGGAAGCTACTTTCCATTTCTATGATTTTTGACTACTCTCAAGTACTTCAGATAAAGAGAATCATATGGTATTTGTCCTTTTGTGACTGGTTTATTTTACACAACATAATGATCTCCAGGTTCATCTATGTTGTAGCATATATCAGAATTTCCTTTCTTTACAGACTGAAGAATAATCCATTAGGTGTATATTCCACGTTTTGGTTAATCATTCATCTGTCCCTGAACACTTGGATTGCTTCTATGATGTATTTTCATATGTTGAGCCATCCTTGCCTTCTGCCCTTGTATCCAATATTTGGTCATGGCATATAATTCTGTTAATATGCTGGTGAATGTTTTTTTTTTAAGACAGAGTCTCACTTTGTCGCCCTCAGTAGAGTGCTGTGGTGTCACAGCTCATAGCAACCTCCAACTCTTGGGCTTAGGTGATTCTCTTACCTCCAGATAGCTGGGACTACAGGCGCCCACCACAACGCCTGGGTATTTTTTTTGTTGCAGTTGTCACTGCTCCTTTAGCTGGCCGGGGCTGGGTTTGAACCCACTACCCTCAGTATGTGGGGCCGGCGCCCTACCCACTGACTCACAGGCACCGCCATGGTTTGCTAGTTTTATGCATTCATTTACTCATTCATTTTTGTAGAGACAATGTCTCACTGTATTGCCCAGGGGGTCTCAAATTCCTGGGCTCAAGTGATCTCCCACCTTGGACATTCAAAGTGCTGGGATTACAGGCATGAGCTACTGTGCCAGGCCTGTTAGTATTTTGATGGGGATTTTGCATCATTGTTCATAAGGGATATTTGTCTGTAGTATTCTTTTTTTTGTAGTATCTTTGGCTTTGGTATCAGGGTAATTCTGTCCTTATAGAATGGGTTAGGAAATTTTCTTTTCAACTATTTGGAAAACTTTGAGAATGATTGACAAAATTCAGTACCTGAAGTTCTTAAATGTTTGGTAGAATTTGCCAGTGAAGCCATCAGGTTCAGGGCTTTTCTTTCTCAGGAGATTTTTTTTGTTTCTTATTTATTTATTTAATTTATTTCTATTGCTGGGGATTTTCTCAGGAGAGTTTTTGTTTTGTTTTGTTTTGTTTTGAGACAGAGTTTCACTATGTTGCCCTTGGTAGAGTGTTGTGGCATCACAGCTCACAGCAACCTCCAACTCTTGGCCTTAAGCAATTCTCTTGCCTCAGCCTTCCAAGTAGCTGGGACTACAGGCGCCCGCCACAACGCCTGGCTATTTTTTTTTTTTTTTTTTAGAGACAGAGTTTAATTTTGTCGCCCTTGGTAGAGTGCCCTGACATCAGCTTACGGCAACTTCCAGCTCTTGGGCCTAGGCGATTCTCTTGCCTCAGCCTCCCAAGTAGCTGGGACTACAGGGCCCGCCACAACGCCCTGCTGTTTTTGTTGCAGGTCGGCCGGGGCCAGGTTTGAACCTGCCACCCTCGGTATTTGGGGCCGGCGTCCTACTCACTGAGCCACAGACACTGCCCAGCAGTGTTAACCTTTGATGCTGCCAGAGTAGTCTGAAAGTAGGGACAAAAGGATTTAATGATGGGAGTTAAAGCTTAAATACTTCTGGACCCAGCTTCTTCAGTATCACCGCAGACCTGTGAATGAGGAGGAATTTCTTCTTTAGGGACTGTTTTCTCTTTCAGTTAAATACACATTGGAAGTTTCTTTTTTTTTTTTTTTGAGACAGAGCCTCAAGCTGTCACCCTGGATAGAGTGCTGTGGCATCACAGCTCACAGTAACCTCTAATTCCTGGGCTCAAGCGAGTCTCCTGCCTCCGCCTCCCAAGTGGCTGGGACTACAGGCGCCCG